>CAUYQV010191641.1:0-14338 GCA_963574575.1 Galagoides demidoff | reverse complement strand
GACAAAATATGGTAATTTCCTTACTGCTACTTGATGCTAATGACAAGTGACACCTTCCAACACAGGGTTGCCTGGTTGAAACATCATTATATCTAAGGGAAACTTAGGAGGTCCCCCAGCAGTTCAGGGGCCACCCCTTTTTCTAATGGCGCTGGGTTCATGGCTGAACACACTCACTGGAAAGCAGCACTTCATCCCTGAGTTGCAGAGAACCACCACACCGTGGCGGTGCTGATGGGACAGACTGTCTACTGGGTTGGTGCATCCTTAATGTCAGGCAGTTGCTTTTCTGTTTATATTTGTGAAGTAAAATCCTTTCCTATAGACAGAAATGCTGAAGCCCAAGGGGGTAACTGGCTTTCCGACTTAAGACACACTACCAATACTGACCATATCGTGAATAAAATTGCTCCATAAAAGTGCATACAACACCTGCTGTCTGGTCCTCTGTAATCACTAAAAATACATATTAATAAAGATAAGGATACCTCATATCAGAGTTGTGCTTTGAGGTGTACAAAATTCCTTTACAAACATTATTTCCTGGGATTACAAGTTATTAGGTGGGCTGATACGATTACTATTCTTTACCATGCCCTCTGCTAGGAAGGGGAAGAGTCTAGCCTTGAACCCAGACTTTCTTATCACTAGTCCTGCATCCTGCCCTTGGCTTTGCTTTTCTAAAATGGACTCAGTAAGGACTAAATTCTGGGATTAAAAACTATTAATTAGAAAAAAAATGTGATATGTTCAGAAATTGAATGCCAGGATTCAGCTGTGCTTGATTCACTTGAATATCAAGTTCAACTGGTCTCAATCATCAGAGGTACATGAGCCTCAGACTTGATTCTGATGGTATAGTCATCATAATCCTGAGATGCCCACTACACACACACAGAGGTAGGGCTGCTAAAGCTGTGCCTTGGGTAGCTTTTTAGAAAGCAGATGCACCTTGTGGTGGGCCAGTTGCTGGGTAATTGTCTCGAGGCTGCTTGACTCTAGGAGGTTGGGGGCCACCAGCCTTCCGGACATCTGCAGGAGCCACTTCTCCACCTCCTGGAGCTCACTGTTGTAGTCTTCGTGGTCTTTGACTTTCGCCTCCAGACTAAAGACATGCTCCTGTAAAACCGGGGACTCATTACAGGTGACTTTCAAGTGACAAACCGACTCAAAACTGTTTTGTACTTCAAAAAGCCAGTGCAACTCACAGGATAGGCAGAGTTACTTACATCAGAAAACTACTAAAAACGGAAAAACAAAGGCATTATGCCATTTAAATACTCTTCAGAATAAAAGGAAAATATACTGACTCATCCCAGCCCTCAGAATTACATGACAGGGAGAAAGGAGTTAGGGCAAATATTTGGGTGAATAGACAATTAATGAACCTCTGACCTCTCCCTACCTTTCCTGCATGGCACAGGTCCTGGTAATCACTTTGAAGCTTGTCTATTTTGTCCTGTAAAGTAACATCCTCCACCACTTCCAGAAGGGCTTCCCCCTTCTCTCTCACGGACTTTACTGTGGGTTCATGGGACAGCACCATTTGTTGAAGTGACTTGAATGACAAAGAAGAAAGGAAGAGCCAGGTTATCTACATGGAATGAGAGGGACGTGTACATATGCCCGTGGCACGCGGGAGTTGGTCCACCTCAAAGAAAGGTCTGGGACACATCTTGAATTGGTAAGTGTAAAACATTCAAGAGAGAATGACTTCCCACTGCTAATAGTTTCCAAATACACAAGAAGAGCACACATCAAATGGTCCTTTGCTTGTGGACAGGAACGGCTTGAAAAGAATTAGGTTTAGCTAAATTTAACATAATGCATAGTTCCGCTTTCCACTTTATTCCTTTCAACAGAGAAAAAACGCAGCATAAAAAGAAGAAGAGTAAGGCTTCTCCTCTTGAGCAAGATATGGGGTTAGGGAGAAAAATTCCAGTTGCTCCTCGCTGAGACAGGCAGAGATCTCCAATTAAATACATCGAGAACTCAGTGGGGATGGGGTGAAGAAGAGGCTCTGATTCTTATGTGGCATCTTCAAAGACAAGCTGCCAGGCTTGGCAGAGAAACCAAGGCTACAAATAGACGTTATTGGTTAGAGGAGGTGTTCACTAAAGCTTCCAACAGGGAAACCTTCGGGTAAGCCACTACACTGCAATTGTTGAAGGCTATCACTAAATCATCTTCATCAAATTTATAACACAAATATTCCATATATAAGCTTTGTTGATTGCTTCAAAAAATTGAGCAGGGAAGGCCAAACATGGTGGCTCATGCCTATAATCCCAGTACTCTGGGATGCTGAGGTGGATGAACTGCTTGAGCTCAGGAGCTCTAGACAAGCCTAAGCCAGAGCAAGACCCCATCTCTAAAAATAGCCAGGTATTATAGCAGGTGCCTGTAGTCCCAGCTACTCAGGAGGCTTTGGGAAGAGTAACTTGAGTCCAAGTGTTTGAGGTTGCTGTGAGCTGTGATGCCATAGCACTCTACTGAGGGTGACAAAGCGAGACTCTGTCTCAAAAAAAAAAAAAGAAGAAGAAATTAGCAGGGGCGGTACCTAGATCTATACCATAGATAGCTATATCTACGCTCTATTCTTTCAAAAATTAATTTGGTGAGTCTTTAACTATAGTTTATTAATTAGAACGTTTCTTAAAAATTTGTCTTATTTTCTTATAGGTCAGCTTCTAGGCCCTGGGTATCTGAAGATGAAGGAAAGCCTCTAGATGGAACAGATAAAATCAGGTATGAGAGCCTGACACCAGCCGGATTTAAATGGAGGATCCATATACCTGAATCGATCTATCAGAAAAGATGTCCAGTGATTGAGCACCATATACAATCAATATATTTACTGATATAATATTTGAATATCATATTCCAAAATTGAAAAATAACTCTGAGGTAGTGTAAATAACCAAATACATCTACTTAGGTCACAGTATCAGTGGCCACCCAGAGAACAGACAAGTGCAGGTGTCTTTCAGCACCCCCGGTGACACACGGGAATCACCTCCCTCCTATTCATTCCCCCACATGCCCCTCACGCAGCTGACAATGAACAGCAATGCACTCACCTTGTATTTAGATAACTGAGCTTTCTTTTCATATAATTCCATTTTGGGCTCTTCAGGACTATGTAGGATGCCTTTGTACTCTGCTATCCACTGAGTCAGCGCTTTGCATTTATCTGAGAATTCCTTTGCTAAATGAAGACCTTTCTCCAGGGCCATGTGCTCTTTCCTGACCGTGCTGGTCAGTCCCTTCAGCTGCTCCACGTGACCGTGGATCTCCTTCCTTAGTGTCTCTGCCTCGCCTTCCTCCAAGTACTGAAGAGCCCTCTCTCCCTTCTCCCGAGCTGATTTTAGCAAACTGTGGCCTTTCTCCATGTCTTTTAGCAAAACCTGAAAAGGGCAGTGAGTAGGAAGCAAATAAAGAATTAGTCTTAAACCAAAGGATTTCAAGTCCCCTTCTTGAGCCCACTTATTTCCCCTTAAGATTGTTGCTGAAGTTTAGAACCACCTTGGACCGGCCAGGGATTAGGAACCCTGGCTCCTTCTCTGCACTACTAGAAAGTCTTCATCAATGTATCTTTTCCACATCAAAGACTTGAAAAAGACCTTGGTGTTTCTCTCATCCTTAGCAATTCTCCCTAAGTATCTGAGGTAAACCTCTTTGTTAAGGTAATGGGCCATAAATTTTGAGATAGATTGTTTTTTCTTTTAATATTTGAGTGTCACACTGGAATTTAGCTAAGGCTTTCACGGGCAGCTATGTGTAAGTTTTTCAGAGGACAACATATCCCAGATAAATAAAAGCCAGATTTGGCCATCGAGAGCCAATCTGGTGTCAAGTGAAAGGATGAACTGAGGGTCACCGATTGGAGTGGCAAGAATGGGGCTATTCAGGGAAAGAAGGCTGGCAGCGAGTTGGAAGTGTGCACGCCTACCTCCAAAGTCTTCAGTTTTTTTCCCATCACGGCTGCATCTGCTTTATCAATTTTGGTAGCCACATTCTTGAAGTTTTTATGCGTAGAGCCATACCAATCAGAATAAGAGCTAAGGGATAATTCTGATTCCTCCAAACTCTGGATCTCTTCCTCCAGGAATTTTATTTGTTCCTTTGAAAGAAAAGGGGAAACTCAACAGTGAGTCAAAGATCTGGGGCAGGGCCTTTGTCACCAGTACAGATCTTCATAGAAATTCATGAAAAGACCATTTTGGTTTATGAAGTTTGCTGGCCTGGACCGAGCCACTGGGGTTTGCTCACCAGCACTTGCAGAAGCAGGGCCTGGTATCTGGAGGTCAGCTGGGTGGCCTGGCAGCCCATCCTGCTGCTCACGGGACTCTCATCCAGTATCTGCTGCGTTCCTGCTCCAACTTCCTCAACTTCGTCTCTGTAGGCGGTCACTTCTTCATGCCACTTCTGAAATGATGTGAGTAGTGGGGGGAAAGACTCAATCTTAGCCATTCTTGAATAAAACAAATATAGATCTTCTTAATGGGAAATCACTTTAGTGTATGTTTATCTTTATCTTGAGATATAATTTTGAAAATAGGCCATATGTTGTCTTTACGAAAAATGCAATGAAAACTGTATGCTTGTGAGTGTGGATATTTTTATATGTGACACTTCAAAAACAGTCTTAAAAACCCAGAGTGGAATGTATTTTTATACCTTAGGTTGTGCCTAAGTCAATTTTAAAATACTTGAATAAAGAAAAGAAATACCCTAGGCTGAAGCATTATTTAGGATACATGAGCTGAAATTGCATAAAAATTAGAATAAAACTAATTATCAAGTATTATTTCAGTTCATTCTATTAGAGCAACTTCATATCAAACCATAAACTTCATTAACTATAATGCTAGCCTTCGTGTATCTTTAAAAAACAAGGCAATAGCTTATGGGAAGAAAATATAAAATATTTCCATTAAACCACATTCTATCAAAGACTAACCTATAAAATAATTGCTGTAAGAGAAATGCCCCCATTCTAATTTACTTTAAATTTCTAAGCAATCAGAAGGAGATTTTGCAAAACCTCAGACAAAAATATTAAATATTTTAAGGAGACAAACTACACAAGATGATAACTGATGCTTTGCCAAAGATCAGGAATTTACACGCCTGGTACCTTCATCTGATGTAACTGCATTTCCTTGGTTGCCCTGTTAGACTGACGTCCGGTCCTGAGAATGACTTTCTCCTCCGCTGTTTTTAGCCATTCATCTACTTGCTGGAACTTTTGCTCCATCAGTCTCAGTTTGTTGACTATGTTATTGAACTGAGTTCGTGTCTCCGACAGCCTGTGCTGGTAAGTCTGCCAGTCCTGCCGGAGAGACTCTAAGGCCCGGTCCTCCGCCTGGGGGATGCCGGATGGGATCACATCCTCTCTGGTGTGCAGCGCCGAGTTCAGCAGTGCCTGCCCCTCTGCGCAGCGCACTTGCAGCTCCTGCCGGGAGGAAGGTACAGCTGTCACGGTTCAGTCACATCGCACACGTGCACGGCCTGGCATGTCTCACCCCAGCCAACTGGGCCAGCTGGAACCTCATATTAGAAGAAAATGATTTCATTCTACCCCACACAAAAAAACGTGTTCCTCATGTTCCTCACACTGAATATTGTCTCACAAGTCAAGAGAAAGATTCTGAAAATTTTCCTATTAAAATAATCAACACACAACCCCACCGAGATTTTTCTTACTCAACAGTTTCTGAAATGTGACTTTTCAGCTAATAGGTACAAACAGAAGTCCAGAGCCATTGTTTAAGGGCTTATTATGGCTCAGAATCTGCTTCAATTCCTCAGCCTTCTTTTTTTTTTTTTTTTTTTTTCTTTTTGAGACAGAGCCTCAAGCTGTCCTGGGTAGAGTGCTATGGCATCACAGCTCACAGCAACCTCCAACTCCTGGGCTCAAGCGAGTCTCTTGCCTCAGCCTCCCAAGTAGCTGGGACCACAGGTGCCTGCCACAATGCCCGGCTATTTTTTTTTTTTTTTTTGGTTGCAGCTGTCATTGTTGTTTTTTGGCGGGCCCGGGCTGGATTCAAACCTGCCACCTTAGGTGTATGTGGCTGGTGCCTTAGCCACTTGAGCCACAGGTGCCGAGCCTCCTCAGCCTTCTTGTTTTGACGCGGAATGGGCTCGTGGCTACATTTGTGGCTGAGAAAGAAACAATAAAAACTCTCTTTACTGAGGAGTGATCATTTGCCCAAGGTGTACTCTAGGGAATTGTGGCAGCCAAGTAAAGTTGCAGCTCCACAGTACAGGGCATACATAAGCTATTTTTTAATGTGGTGGCAAAACAATATTATATACTTGTATTTCTCTCTCTCTCTCTCTTTCTCTCTTCCTTTTTTCCTTTTTGAGATGGAGTCTCTGTCATCCTCGGTAGAGTGCTATGGCATCACAGCTCACAGCAACCTTCAAATCTTGGGCTTAAGTGATTCTCTTGCCTCAGCCTCCCGAGTAGCTGGGACTACAGGTGCCTGCCACAAGTCCGGCTATTTTTTGTTGCATTTGCCACTGCTATTTTAGGTGGCTGGCGCCACCCTCAGTATTTGGGGACAGCACCCTACCCACTGAGCAACAGGTGCCCTATATGCTTGTATTTCTAATAGGAAAAACATCTATACTGTCACTTACTCTGCTTACTTAAAAAGGAATCCAGTCAAATCCCACCAAAAATGCTGAAAGTACCAATACATGCAGTTAAAATACAGTATTAAGAAAAATAATCTTTACTATCAGATCAAATTACTTAAAATTACTAGTAGATTTCACTTATAAAATTAGTAATTTCACATAATTCAAACTAATAGAACATTTTTCTCAAATATGATGTCACTCAAATAATATGTAATATGAACACGTATGGATATGGGACCAGAGGAAATATATTTATTTTTATATATAGTAAAATATTAATCAAAATGGCCAAAACCATAAAAAAATGTATTTTTAAATTCTCGGATTTTTTAAAAGTAATTTTTGTACAATCTTTTTTCCAAATTTGAGTCTGTCAATTTTTTCTGTAAAGAGTCTAATAGTAAATATTTTAGGCTTTGTGGACCACTAGTCTTTTCTGCAACTACTTTACCGTTGCTACTGTATCTCTAAAGAGTCATATAACATACAAAAGATTGAGTGTGTCTGTGTTCCAATAAATATTTCTTTAAAATACCACATTGTGGGGCTGTATTATTAATCTTCCCAACTTATCATCCTTTTCTTAGCTTATAAAGAATGGCTTATTCTCCAAATCATTATTCTATTTAGATAAATTCTCATATTTCCCTAAATTCAACTAATTATTCTGAAGAGACAGTGTGGTTCAATATTTAAGTAAATAAATACATATGTTTAGATCATCTATATACTATGTATATATGCACACATGTGTTCTATTATCCAAATCAGACCTTCGGTTTATACGAAATGACCTGTGAAGATGGTTCACACTGCCAGCTAATTCCCCCCGACTGGGCGCGCTGTGGGACGTCTGGATCCTGAGAAGTTTCTGCTGCGGAGTCGGGCATCACAATTTTCCACTATTGTTCCCCACCACTAGTATCTTCCTTCCTTTTTAACACTGGTGGAGACTCAAAGATTTCACAAGACTATGTGATATTAATACATGGCAAAGCCAGGGGTTTGTGTTCATTTTGAATCACACTAATGACATCCTAAGTGAAATATTCGCTTCTGACCAGAACAAGAGAAACACTTGTTTGTGACCAGCGTAGGTCCTGCATGGAACCATCGGGAGCTCGGTATTTGCTTTCCGAGGTGTCTGGGGTGAAGTGCTGAGGAAGGCTAAAGAAAACAACGTCAATTCTACTCCAATAATTACAGCACCTGAACGTGGTGGACCAGGACATCTAACTCTTTTAAAGCAGGATGGATAAAATCTATAAGTCAAGGAAATTATGACCCTTCTAACTTCTGTCATCCTATTTATTTCACGAATAGACTATATATTTAAATAAGACTTTCTCCCATTTCATTCATCTTTACAACAACTCTGTTGAGGAAACTAAGCCAGAGAGGTACTCTCTTGAATTCACCTAGTGTTGGGTCCCCCCAAGGATTAAAGTCCCAACTTCCTAACCCCAACCCTGTTGTCCTGCCATTCTGCAATACTCTCCAAGACCTAACAGAAATAGCCAGAAATTTTGCAAACCAAAGAAAATGATGACAGTCCTGATTTTTTCCACCTTGCCCAAGCTATCAATAAATCTTGCCCGATCTTGAACCAATTCCAATCAGGGCTGATAGTTCCAACACATCCCTGGAGGGACAGGGAATGGCTTCATTGGCCTTTCTCCATCCTGTGCTATGTGTACCTAGGGCCCCTTCTTGGGGAACCTCCCTGATCCCTACTCACCTCCCCAGGGTAAGATTAAGCTCCCCTCTTGGATGCTACCGTAAGATCCCGCATCGGTCCATCAACGTCCTCACCACATTGTTTATAACAATCTGTCTAGGGCTCTGTGTTCCCCATCAGACTGCAATAGAATCTTAATCATCACTACCCAAAGTCACTAGTAAAATATTTACACTGCATTAGGTATTCAATAAATGTTGAATAAGTAAATGGGTTACCACCACTTTCCCCACTGCATCCAACATCTCGCCCCCAATTGCAGCCCCCTGCTCTGAACACCAACACATTGTTAAGCTTCTTTAATTCCTTCTTCTGGAACTCTGAGCCCAGCCCTCTACTGTCAGCAAAGTGGTAGGTTTTCATTGAAATCAGACGGCCCAAGATACAGCCACTAGTTGAATTTAGAGTAATGTCGCATTGTATTGATCCTGCTGCTGTACCCCCCATCTGATTTCATCCTTTAGGGAGCAACAAGCAGGTGGGCCAGTCAACACCACAGATTAGATCTGCAGCTGCACCTGTCAGAGCCCAGCCTGGCAGCAGTAAGAGTTCCCAAGCGCCAGTCCTGCCAAGTCCAAATTGCCGACCAAATGATCTCAACTAGCATATACTACCCAGCTCCCGGAATGCTGTAGATCAAACCTTACTGGGTTACAATTAATATGCATCAGTTTTCTGTAGAAATCAAGGTCATAACTTCCCATTGCTTAAAAAAATCATTTCACATTCAGAAGGAAGATTCCTTTGCTTCAGAATAAAGGTGGCTTTACCTGAAGATCCCGCAGTGTTGACTCATGAGTGTGGGCATCACCTTCCAGAGCTGAGTATCGGTCGAGCTTCTCTTGTTCTTGCGCCAGCCAAACCTCAAATGCCTTCAGGTCTCTCTGGTACTCTTGGTGCAGGCGAACGAGTTTTTCAGACTTGGTTACTGCTTCCTATAATTAGCATTTAAATCATTAAGATAGGAATACATTATTACATATAGGGTCAGTGTCCTGTAAGAATTCACTTTGGGAGTTTTAAGAAAATATAATCATTAAATCATTGGCATTGGAATAGGCATGATTTCCTAGCAGAATGAACCTTCAAGATTTATCTAAAAAATATAAAAACACATTTCAGCATTAAAAAGAATCTTAAAAGGTTATTGTGTTGCATTCACTACTTGATCTCAAAATTCCTTATAACATGTAGCAAAAAAATGAATTTCCTTTTCATAAAAATTCACTTTTGCTGTCAGGCACCATGGCTCACACCTATAATCCTAGCACCCTGGGTGGCTGAGGTGGGATGACTGCTTGAGCTCTGGAGTTGGAGATTTGTTTGAGTAGAAATGAGACATGTCTCTACAAAGTGTAAAATGCTATATAAAAAAATTCAGCCAATCATCTTGACATAAGCCTGTCATAGTCCCAGCTGCTTAGGAGATTGAGGCGGGAAGACTGTTTGAGCCCAGGAGTCTGAGGTTGCTGTGAGCTATGATGACATCCTTGCACTCTACCCAGAGTGACAAAGTGAGACTATCTCAAAACAAACAAACAAACAAACAAAGAAAAACACACATTTGCTAATGAAGAAAACTGAGATTCTTATATTATAACTTAAACAAGGATTTTGACGCACTGCAGATTTAATTTTCCAAGTTCTTTGTCTCATAAAGTATAATATGCTCTGAAAAAAGTATTTTTATTTTCTTTGTAATGCCTAAATGAAAGATGAGAAATATGATTGGTGATTATTTCCTAGCGTGGAAATTTCTCATCACCAGATATAATAAGGCATTGATGAGTCTTTGTAATAAACCTGGGCTAAATTTTTGTTAAATTGGTATATTTCTAAGAATTTGTAATTAGGATTATTTTACTTTAGTAGCTTTCATATACAAATAATACTTTAGTAGTTTGGTTTTTCCAATGATACCTCTGAAATGTTAAAATTCATTTCGCCTCTTCTGTACTATCTGTTTTCACAAGCCTCTTGTTCTCAAAAATACATGAGTCTTTATACAAGCGCAGCTCCTAACAGGCCTGGGGTGGTGAGTCTGTAAGGAACCTGGGTGGCCATACCTGGGCCCTGTCCTTGATGGTACTATAGCGTTCCTGCAGGTCCTGGAGCTCCAGCTGGGTGACATAGTGCTCCGTCATGCTGGCCTCTTTGACCTCAATGGTCTCCAGTAAGCTGCTGTGACTCAGCACTTCTTCATTTAATAACTAGAGGGCAATTTTTAAAAATAAAAGAGTTACCCATGCACCATCATATCAATGATACTGCTTAAAGTAATGTCTTTTAACTGTACTGTTAACAAGCAACCTTGGGCTATCTACCTATCCATCAAACTGTTCATTTATCTGCCTGATACAGATATATGTGTGAATGGATGGATGTGTGTGTGTGTATTTGGAATCTGGTCGAGAACTCTCTCTAAGATATGAATTCCCAATTAACTACTATATATTTCTACTTGGATCTCTCAATATATTATATCCAGAAATGGGTTCCTGGTTTCCACCCCGTTCTGCCCCAGTATCTGCCAATCCCCTTCTCTTTCATTCCTATTTCAAACAGTAAATACCATCACCTCCCACCCAGACGGCCAATCCAGAATGACGGACCATCTTCCCTAGCTCTCTGTCCTCCTAGCCATCATGAATCCTGTTAGGTCTACCCCCCATGACATCATGACATCGGTCCTTATGACTCTGCAGCACAGGCTGCCCTCCTCTCTCACTGGGACTTCACAGTAGTCACCTAGGAAGATTCCCCACCAGCCATTCTCACCCTATTCCAATTCCTTCTCCACCAGTAGCCTGAGTGAAAAGGTGGTAGGATTGAGAATGGAATCTTGTGGCTCCCTAGCTTAAAATGTGGATTATCTTCCTAAACTGTCAGAGTCAAGGGGAACATCCTCAGGGCAGGCCATGTGGTGATGCAGGGTCTGCCCCTGCCACCCTCCAAAGCCCTTGCAGGCCCCTCCCTGCCGAGCCTCAGCCATAGCCGCTCCAGCCTGTCCGCAGTCCCTGCAGCACCAGGCCCGCCCACCTCGGAGCCTGGGGACCTGAGTTTATTCTATTAATAGAATGCTCTTTTCTCAGCTCCTCCCCAGACAACTCCTCTGCATTAAATCATTGAGGGCGGCGTCTCCATGTCTACTGTTTCAGAGCAGCCTTTCCTGTCCCTCCTGCAAGGCCCTAAACTGTCTCTATCAGCCTTTTCTGAATTACTCCCTCTCACACCTGGCCACTTATTCTCTCCACAGTACTTACCAGTGACATTTATTTACTAGTGCATTGATGGCTGAGTGTGTCTGTCCCCACCAGCACACAGCCTTGCTGTGTGATTCACCTTGAGTCAGGCACTATTCCTGCACTCACTAATTTCTCAATAAATGTCGATTTCATAGATGAATAATTTCACTAATTAAGCAATTAATAATTATTGCAGATACATATAGATAATGATGAAGCAGATAATTATGATCATATTAATTTACAGATGCCCAAATGAGACCAGAAATACTAAGTGCCTTGGCCTAGGTTACATTCGGTTATTTGGATAACTGTGAGTCAGGCTTTGCTGAGACAGAGAGTGAAGTCCTGAGGGCAAAGAGCAAATGCAGCACCTCCCGGCACTCAGGAGAGAGACAGGTGAGCACACGTCCTGTAAGGTTAATGAGGAACCGGGGACCCAGCCAGACACGAGGGATCAGTACAGCTAACCAAGCGTACAGTGGCGCTGGGGACGGCGTATCACAACCAGAGTGACTTCCCAACTCCTCAGAAAGGTGAGTAGGAGGCTGCCAGGTGCAAGGCAGAGCGAGAGCACTCTGTGAAGAGGGAAAGGATTCAGCAAAGGCACGGAATGAAATGATTGTGACAGGTTTAGGAAATAGTGTGAAATTCAGTAAGGCTGCAGAGTGGTGGGGAGGAGGGGAGCAGAGGAAGGTAGGGAGGATGGCAGAGAGTATCACCACTCCTACAAGCCCTGCGAGGGAGACTGGGATTACACTATAGGAAATCAGAAACCAAAGGCTCTTAAACAGGGAAGGGAGACATTCACCCCACAGGTGGGGACAAGAAACAGGTGAGAAATTAAGGGGTCTGTTCCGATGCAGGGGAAGAGAGAACTGGTCAGAAGAGCCTAAGGCCGGATACAAGGTAGGATTGAGAAAGAAGGCCCGGGGGATAAGGCGGAGTCTGATCTAGTCTATTTAGGGTGAAGAGAAACAAAATGAACAGAAACTGGGGATACAAGAGCTGGAAGGATTTCTGCACAGCAGAAGGTAATAAGGGCTGCTTAGGATGTGATTGGATCTCGAGGAAACTGGCCATCCAGCGGGCATGGCCTGGAGGGAGGCTGCAGTTGTAACCCAGAAGACTCCGAAGCTTTATGTTCGAATATTAATACTACTATCAATAAAAGAGTTTTAAGATGCATTCTTCTTATGTGTTTATTTAACAAACTTTACATGTAGCGCTGTATGAGTATGATCATGATGAAAAAGGCACACGAGTAGCCAAACAAAAGGGTGGGGTAGAAAGGGAGCCATGTGCGTCCTCCTGCTGGGGCTGGGCGGGCTGAAGATACCAAGAGACGTTACAAGGTGCTAAGTTTTAAATGGTCTGTATCAAGCATAAGACATGCATCTGCGTGGTTTTCCCGGAAGAGAAAATTTTAATTTACTACTAAAATAACCATAAACATAAGTCCAGTTTAAGAAGCCGTTAGAAACTATAGCGCAAGCCCCGGGTGTGATTTACTTTACGTTCAGCCCTAGCATAGGATAGTCATGGTTCTGTCTGACGATGGGATCTGAAATCCGACACTCACCTTGGCCTTCCCAAGAGCAGCTGTCTTCTCCCGCAGCTCCGCACACTGCCTCTCAGACTCATTTAAGCTGGCTTCCACGCCGTCCATCCAAGCGGCAAACTGTCGCACATCATCCTGATAACTTGTCCATTTAGAAAGGGCGCCTTCGAGTTGACTGAAAGGGATTTGAAAGGATAATCATATATACGGAGAATCCTTATGAATGTAAAAGCTGAATTTGTGTCTGCTCTGAGCACTCCAGCTGCCAGAAAAGTGGCCAGCTTGGGACAAGGCAGGCTGGCCAGGGCTTATCAACTATGAATTCTGGTAGAGTATTCTGGTGAGGAGAAATTTGGGAAGCAAAGGACAGTTAAACCAAGGCTGACAGGCAGAAAAGTGGGACTGGAAAAACTCCGAAGGTCAGTGGCCAGGGAACACCAGATGTGGAGTGGCTTGAAGGAGAAACAGATTCTCCAGGGCACCTTTTCTGGAGGCAAAGCTGTGTGCAGGGAGAGAACCCGCGTTTAACCCTGTCAAAGTGAGCAGGACACTCAGAAAAGGCACCTCTAAGAGCACAAGAGAAAAAAAATGAATTACTAAAGAAGGGAGGACCAAGAGAGAATCAACACAGTAACCACCCGAGTGAGATTTAAAAATCAGAAAATCACAATGGAAAAACAAGGTAAAATTTTCTAAATTGGTTTAAATATTAAAGATAAATATTTCCTCCTGCTGTATTTTCAATTCCATCAGTCATGTGTACCTCATTTTACTACCATGTTTTGGGTTGTTTTACGGCAGACACAGTCAGCCCGTCCTCCCCAGGGACCTTCAGACCCAGCACTGCAGCCAGCTGGGCTTCTGACTGCCCCTTCCCAGTTCTCTTAACTTGAAGACACACTCTCAGCTTGATGGCAGTGTCAGAGAGAAGTACCTGGGGAGTGTCACCCCCATGGGCAGTCCTCAACTGCCCTCCCAGTACCCCAGCTCCCCTGCCCTGAGGTGCACTAACTGTGAAGTCCGTGGCTCCCAGAGGATTGAGTTCGTTTCCCACTGTGGTGACTTGTCTGATAACACAACCTTTATTTGCTGCCCATTCCTCATCTCTTTCCTGCTCCCTCACTGGTATTTCCTGGGGTTACG
>CAUYQV010191640.1:0-80496 GCA_963574575.1 Galagoides demidoff | reverse complement strand
CCCTCTCCCCTTTCTCCATATTCCTGGGCTATAATGGGTTATAGCTTTCCTATGAAAGCTATAAATTAGTTTCACAGTAGGGCTGAGTACATTGGATACCATCTTCACATTTTTTGTGACAAATATTTTGATTGCCCTCTCTGTTATGTTGAAATGAAATTATACAGGTAATATAATCTACCATGTTACACATTTTCAGAATATTAATTTAATACCATAACTGGAATATAAAGAGAAAATTAAAACAATATATAATAAAATAGTCTCTCTTTTGGTATGTAAATGTTCCTGTATCATTAGATATAATTAATTACATACTTGCACCTATACATAGCGTCACAGTGAGAAGGGAAGTACAGATGTAGCATAGGGGATGTGTTGTATCAGTAACTCAAAGTATTATGAGTGACAGTACCTTCAGTGATAGGATTTTATGAAATATTGACTAGCTTTAGGTAAAGTTCTTCAAATACATCTTCCCTTGATTTATCTAGATAATTTAGTACTATTAGGATTATGTAAAAGTAAGCTCTTTGTTTTTAAGTATAAAAAGAAGTTTAGTTGTAGGCTCACATAGTTATAAGCAAATTTTTCACTTTCATAGACTATCTAGTCGACATTTAAAAATTGTACTGGAGTTAGAATAATTCTTTGTTGTATGGAATTCTTCTACATAAAATGCCTGGTGTCTTTGGTTCCTGTTCATTAAGCACCCGTCATGTTCCACAAGTGTTGTGACAAAAAATAAAATACCCCCATAAATTTCCCAAACAGCACTCAATATTGGTATTATCCCTGTTGAGAATCACTGGTAGTTAATTAGTTTATGTTCTGAAATACTATAATTACTCTAAAACAAGGAAATTATTTTAGCTCAATTGGTTGGTTTAGCTCATGTTGGTTTTTGAGCCGCGAATGCACTGACACGTGGAATTGTATCATAGACCTCATCACTTTCTTTGTTCCCCATATAAAACTCTTATCCCTCATTGTCTTTGTTTTTTAATGTAATAATTTAATTTCCTTTATCTTCCCCACCAATTTGTGCTTATTGTACATCCTTGTTAATTTTCAATTATGGGAACAGAACACATTATAGCCAGGATTATGAACAAAATCTTAATTACGTACTGTACTTCCAGTAATGACAGGAAATAGAAAAAAGTAAGTTAGCAAGGTTACCTTTTGAGAAACCGGCAGGGATATAGAAGATTAATATGCTACCGAGGTCTAGACCAAGTTTAAAGTTTGTAGAGTAAAGATAATGCCTTTTGTTTTTATATGAATTATCAGGTTTTATTTCAACATAGTTTAACATTTATTTCAAAGGTAGTTATGTACAGGATTTCTTTGGAAGCCTTTTGTGCAAGATGTTTATATTTTTAAGCTTTATGGTAATATGTGATGGGCTAAGCTGAATGATAAATCTTAACAATTGGTGTTTTAAAAGAAATGTAGTTGGCTGAAATTTGGTGCTGTATTACAGACCAGTTTCAAGTGGTATGTATGACTGCTTTCTGTATTTCTCCCTAAATGATCTGATTTGGCTGATAGATAAAAAGAATGAACATCACTTTAATGAAGCAAATGAGAAGACAAGTACATTTTCTGGAAATGATCTAGGAATAAACTTAAACATTTTGTCTAGTTTCTAATTATGGTTGATATATAAGAGCTCAGTATTGTGTTGAAGATCTAAATTTTTTTGACAGGAGTTCTTTAAAATTTTGCTATTTAATTCCAAATACTGTTATCAGTTGGTTCATTCTTTGAGGTACATTTTGTAGTTATCTTCTCCTAGTAAGTAAGCTACCCATGGGCTGAGTGTTCAAAACTGGAGTTTTTAACAGAAGGGTTATGGATCTCTTATAGTTGGAACAGGCACGACTAAAATCTGCTTGTAAAATGTTTTGCTTCCAATTACCTCTGCCTTATATTGCCGAGTGTGGTCTTGTTCAGCTGGACACTTGCTCAGGTGTTTGAACGGAGCCAAAGGTGATTTCTCATAGGCTCTGTGTGGTTCTTGCCTGCCCACAGTCTATCAGGTTTCTTAACATGTTTAATCAAATGAAAACTTTTCCACTGAAATTATGGTTGCGCTTTCAATCATTAATAAAAAATACCAACACTCTACTTTCTTTTCAGTGAAAATGACCATAAATTCATTTGTTTAGCCCCCTCTCATTCAAAGAGCAGGTGAAAGAAAGCATACAGGTGCATCTGATCAGTGAATACTAACCTGACTCCCCAAAGGATGGCAGTAATAATCATAGCAGTCTATGTTAAATAATTTATAATTTTTTTTTTTTAGACAAGAGTCTCAAAAACTGGGTAGAATGCCATGGTGTCACAACTCACTGCAACCTTAAACTCTTGGGCTCAAGCAATCCTCTCGTCTCAGCCTTCTGAGTAGCCGGGACTACAGGTGCCCGCCACAATGCCCAGCTATTTTACTCTTAGTTGAAATGGGGTTTGGCTTTTGTACAGGCTGTTCTTGAACTCCTGAGCTCAAGCAATCAACCTGCCTTGGCCTTCCAGAGTGCTAGGATTATAGGTGTGAACCACCTTGCCTGTAGGATTATAGGTGTGAACCACCTTGCCTGTCCTCAGGTAGCTACTTCTAACGTCAGTGTTCAATGAAAGGCATAATTCCAAAGTACAACTCAGGAAAAGAAAATGTTTCTGTTGTTCAGAGGCTAGTCTTGGACCAGCAAATTAGCAATTACCAGTGTGTGTAAGATGCCTAAAAAATACATAATTCCACTGTGAAATAAAGTTTGGAAAACACATCATGTTGACGGTGCTTAGAGATTCAAAATATACTTGGCATGCTAAAAGTTCTAAAAAAGCTATGCATTTAAAAATTTTTTTTATAGGCTGAGCACAATGGCTTCTAGCACTGGTAATCCTAGCACTCTGGAAGGCCAAGGCAGGTGGATTGCTTGAGCTCAGGAGTTTGAGACCAGCCTGAGGAAGAGCAAGGCCCTGTCTGTACTAAAAACAGAAAAAACTAGCTGGACACTGTGACAGGTATCTGTAGACCCAGCTACTTAGGAGGCTGAGCCAAGAGGATTGTTTGAGCGCTAGAGTTTGAAGTTGTTGTGAGCTAATACGATGCCACAGACTTGTCTACCTAGGTGACAGAGTCAGACTGTGTCTCAGAAAAAAGTAGCTACATGAATGGCCATTATGGTTATAAACTAGTATTAAAGACATTGTCCAGTGTGTTGATTAGCATTCATAGGATAAATTTCTCCTGTGATTTATAACACTTGATAAAGCTATGAGTTTTTCTTTTCTGTCAGGTGAAAATTACATAAGCCATTGTTTTCCTTTTTGCCTTGCCTGTTAGACAACTCAAATAATGTGATACATAAACACAGTAATTATTTCTCTCTCTTCTTTATCATACTAAGGATTTTTACTTTCCCCTTTTGTGTGTAGGCAGTTGAACAGGTAGATGCCAGTCTTGAGCCTTATTTTCTTCATCTTTAATATAAGGACAAATATCTACCATTTGTATCATGTGTTATTGTGAGAAATCAAAGGAAATGTCTTTTGTTGATTGCTTGGCCACGAGTGTCTTGCTCTGGTACACTGTAGAATTCTAATTCCCCATAATTTTTGCATTTTCTGTTTCTACTTTTGCAACCTTATTTCACATATATTTTTTATTTGCAACAGCTCAGTCTTCTTTAGAAGTAATTGAAGTATTCATGACAAAAGAAAAGTTACAAATAGACATTAAGAGGGTTGCCAGGTGGAAGTGAGGAAACTATGAGAGAATTGATGGAGAAATTGATGCACCTTTTGTAAATAACGTCTTCACAATTTGAGTTGCTAGGAAATAGCAGATAGACCAAATTGTCATCCAACAACTTGACACTGCAATCTTTCTGTGCAAAATGCTGATGTGGATCTGAGCCACCGTTTTGAAGATTCTTGAAATTTTTGGTTATGCTGTGTGTTTGTACTGCAAGTGGAAATGAGAGAGATCCTCATCCTAAGAGAATCTTCTAGGCCTAGAATTTGGGGACCAGGTTTATAATTTTTGAAGTAAGAATGAGTAGGGGCATTAAAAATTTTAGTGATGGAAATTCAACTCCTGAAATAGAACACATGAGACATTTGGTCTAGTTATCTCCCTCATACCAGGGATAAATATTAGATGCTCTGCATTTTATTCCATGTCAAAGAAGCCTTGGCATTTCTGATTATAGGCTCAGGGACAGTGTTCATCTTCTCTTTTGTTTGTTCATCCCTAGATTGCCGATTGACTCATTAGTCTCTGTAGTTGTACCAATACATGGCTAGGATCAGGGAGTAAGTGACCATATAATTTATCACCCAAACCAGACACTTTTCAGAGTGATAAGGGACGCTATTAATATTAAAGCCAGGATGTAGGCATAAACTTAGGCAGTCCGGGGAAAACTTGGACATGTTAACGATTTTAGCTAATAACTCTTTCTGTGTTTTTAAAAACAAAAATTTATGTTTTGGGGTACATTAGAACTCCTGATATTTCTGTATTCATTGTAGTAGTGCAGAAATTCATGAGACTATCGTCCCTATTTTGTTTTTCTCTGAACCATGTGTTTTATTTTCTAATTGGGAATGATATTTTCTTTTTATATTCAGGACAGCTATCTATTATTTAATCCTATTTAATTAGTTAAAAGACTGTCTTATACATTATTAAGTAAGCCATAATGGATCTTTCTTTGGATTCCACCAGCCAGGTAATAACCAAGGGACAAATCAAAGGACAGAGGTGAAGCTGAAACTGTTAACATCTGTGCCTGGTAATTGCATACTTGGCAGAGAATGAACTTTGGATCATTTACAGATAGAGAATATAGGTTCCATTTTCTATTTTGCAGTTATATTTAGACTGTTGAAATTAATGTGGATGACTCTCAATGTTAAAAACCAGTGTTAATTGAAAGGTATATTTCGTGTCTCATATGCCCTTCCCATTCTTGTCTCAACAGAAAAAAGCTTGGCAAGACCACAAGAGGGAATGCAAATGCCTTAAAAGCTGCCAACCCAGATATCCTCCAGACTCCGTCCGACTTCTTGGCAGAGTGATCTTCAAACTTGTGAGCATAAAACTCATAAAATACACTTGGGTTTTCTTTTTTTTGGCCGGGGCTGGGTTTGAACCTGCCACCTCCAGCATATGGGGCTGGCACCTTACCCTTTTGAGCCACAGGCACCCCCCCCCCAATATGCGTGGCTTTTAATTTATCGATAATTTGCATTAACAGACATGCCTTGGAGATATTGCAGGTTTGGTTCCAAACAACTGCAATACAGTGAGTCTCACAAAGTTTGTGATTTCTCAGTACATATCAAACTTGTATTTACACTATACTGTATCCTAAGTGTGCAATACCATTACAGCTAAAGAAAACAATGGCTTAATTTTAAAATACTTTATTGCTTAAAAATGCTAACAGTTAAGTGAGCGACAACAAGGCATGATCTTTTTGCTGCTGGAGGGTCTTGCCTCAGTGTTGGTAGCTGCTGAAGTTCAGGTGGCTGTGGGAATTTCCTAAAACAAAGCGGTAATAAGGTTTGCCCCATCTATTGACTCTTCTTGAAATATTCTCTGTTGTATACACTGCAGTTTGGTGGCATTTTATCCATAGTACAACTTCTTTCAGAATTGGAGTCAGTCTTCTCAGACCCTGCCAATGCTTTATCAACCAAGTTTTTGTGATATTCTAAATTCTTTTTTGTAATTTCAACAGTTTTCACAGACTCTTTATCAGGAATAAATTCCATCTCAAAAACCACTTTCTTTGCTTATCATGGAGGAGAAACTCCTCATTCTTTCAAGTCTTATTACGAGATAATAGCAGTTTAGCCACATCTTCAGGCTCCTTCTAATGCTAGTCCTTTTGATATTTCCACCACATCTGTATTACCTCCTCTACTGAAGTTTTTAACCCCCAAAGTTAGTCATCCATGAGGATTGGAATCACCTTCTTGCAAACTCCTGTTAATGTTGACATTTTGACCCCCTTTCTTGAATATTCTTAATGGCATCTAGAAGATTTTTCAGAATTTCAGAAATTCAAAAATATTCAGAAGATTTTTCACTATATCCTTCCCAGATCCATCAGAGGAATCACTGTCCATGGCAGTGATAGCCTTATGAAGTGTATTCTTTTTTTTTGAGACAGGAGCCTCAAGCTGTCCCGCTGGGTAGAGTGCCATGGCATTTCAGCTCACAGCAACCTGCAACTCCTGGGCTCAAGCGAGTCTCCTGCCTCCGCCTCCCAAGTAGCTGGGACCACAGGCACCTGCCACAACGCCCAGCTATTTTTTGATTGTGGCCATCATTGTTGTTTGGCAGGCCCGGGCTGGATTCGAACCCACCACCTTGGGTGTACATGGCTGGCGCCTTAGCCACTTGAGCCACAGGCGCCGAGCCATGAAGTATATTCTTAAGTAATGAGACTTGAGAGTTGAAATTACTCCTTTAGCCATAGGCTGCAGAATAGGTGTTGTGTTAGCAAGTAGGAAAACAACATTCATTCCCTTGTATATCCCCATCAGAGTTCTTAGGTGACTGGGTCCGTTGTCCAGGAGCAGTGTATAGAAAAGGAATCTTTTTTTCTGTGCAGTAGGTCTCAATAATAGGCTTAAAATATTTAATAAACCATGTGCTTTGATATGAATGAAAGAGCACAGGCAGAATAGATTTAGCATAACTCTTAGTGACCTTCGGATTTTTTGAATGATAAATGAGCATCTGCTTCAGCTGAAAGTCGCCAGCTGTGTTGACCTATGGCAGGAGAATCAGCCTATTCTTTGAAGCTTTAAAGTCAGAGATTGACTTTTCTTCTCTAGCTATGGAAGTTTTGGATGACATCTTCTTTCAGCAGAAGGCAGTTTCATGTACATTATAAATCCGTTGTTTAATGTGGCCCTCGCCATCAGTTACTGTCACTGGATTTCCTGGATAACTTGCTGCAGCTTCACGTCTTGCACTTCACTTTGTGTTTTTTTTTTTGTTATGGAAATGGCTTCTTTCCTTAAACTTCATTAACCAACCTCTGCTAGCTTCCAGTATTTCTTCTGCACCTCCTTTGCCTCTCCTAGCCTTCATAGAGTTAAAGAGTCTTTGCTCTGGTTTAGGTTTTGGCAGGGAGGGTTGTAGCTGGTCTGACTACTCAGACTTTCTATATATCAGCAGTAAGGCTGTTTTACTTTCTTATCATTCATGTGTTGTTCACTGGAGTAGCCCTTTTAATTTCCTTCAGGAACATTTTCTTTGCATTCACAGCGTGGCTAACTATTTGGCGTAGGAGGGCTAGGTTAGCTTTTGGCAAACCTTCTTTGATAAGCTTAATCATTTCTAGTTTTTGATGTAAAGTGACAGACTTGTGATTCTTCCTTTTACTTCATCATTTACAGGCCATTGTAGACTTAGTAGTTGGCTTAATTTCAATATTGTTGTGCCTCAGGGAATACGGAGGCCCTAGGAGAGGGAGCGAGACTGGGAAACAGCTGGTCATTGAAGCATTTGGAAACATACACAGTATTTATTGATTAGGTTTGATGTCTTATGTGGGAATGGTTCATGGTATCCCAACACAATCACAAAGGTAACATTGAAGATCACTGATGGCAGATCACTATAACAGATATTAGAACCATGGAAAAGTTTGCAATATTGTTAGAATTACCAAAACGTGATATAGAGACACAAAATGAGCACATGCTTTTGGAAGAATGGCTTTGGTAAGAGTTGCTTGATGTAAGGTTGCTACAAACTTTCAATTTGTAAAAAATGAAATATCTCTGAAGTGCAATAAAATGAAACATGGTAAAATGAGATATGTGTGTATTTTTTGTATGAAGGTTGAAATTACATCCATGTATATAGAAGGTGGATTATTTCAGTGAGTACTTTAAGACAGAAAACTGGTTACTTTTTTGTTCATCATGGAGTCAGTGGTAGTGAAGAAATACGCAGCCCCTTTTTGAGGGCCCTGTGGTTTATTTCTATAAATAGAGACAGGAGGTCCTCTATTTGGGGTGCAAGATGTTAGTAATGTCTGTTACACTGTCCTTGTAACTTTTCTACTGTGAATCAATGCAGAGGTCAAGTGTGTTGTTTTTAGTTGCCCTTCAAGCAGACACTAAGTAGTTGATAATTAATATTAAATGGAAGAATGCTTATCTTCTTTTTTTAACAGTAAGATCAGTGAAATGATTTCTTCAGCCCTTTGTCATAGTGACATAACAGTAGAGTCTCTGAAATCCTGCTGTAGTGATGACTTCCAGGTTCCAGATCTGTTCCTTCCTAGTGTATATGGATATGATTTTTTCTTTTCTTTCTTCTTTTTTTTTTTTTTTTTTAGAGACAGAGTCTCACTTTGTCACCCTCAGTGCCTGTAGCCAAGTGGTTAGGATGCCAGCCACATACACTGGAGCTGGTAGGTTCAAACCCTGCCCTGGCCTGCTAAACAACAATGACAAGGACAACAAAACATAGCTGGGTGTTGTGGCAGGTGCCTGTAGTCCCAGCTACTCGGGAGGCTGAGGCAAGAGAATTGCTTAAGCCCAGGAGTTGGAGGTTGCTATGAGCTATGATGCCATGGTACTCTACTGAGGGTGACATAGTGAGACTGTGTCTCAAAAAAAAAAATTTCTTGGGCAATACCTGTGGCTCAAAGGAGTAGGGCGCCGGCCCCATATATCAGAGGTGGTGGGTTCAAACCCAGCCCTGGCCAAAAACTGCAAGAAAAAAATTCTAAACATAGTATTTTTCAGATCTATTCATATTGATATAAGGTTTTCTGGTTTAATTTATTTTAAGTTCTTTATAGTATTTCATCACATGACGGTATCACATTGAACTAAACTCTCTGAATGGTGAAATGAAGTGAAAGAATGCAAGTAAAAATGAGGATTTCTAAGATATTCCATGGATATTTACTATAATGCAAATGAAAACGGAACAGTTTAACTCCCTGTTGTTTGTTGACTTTGGCCAGTATAAAGTTTTATAGAGGACTTTAAAAAATGTAAAAATGTGGAAATTTCTTGTAAAAAGAATTTTACATTTGGAGGTGAAATGGTAAAGTAAGGTGCAAATTAAATTTTTTAATTAATATTTCAAAGTTATTTATTAAGTAATTCAACTTTAAATAGTGAAGATAGAGAATATGTGGGCAATGGTCTTTTTTATAGACTTCATTTAGATACCTAAATGTACTCAAACATACCCATTTATATGTTGAAGCATTTCAGATTGTCATGGATGTCTTCCCTCTTTCCTTCACAGATGGAAGAAACACCCTCAGAATCGGAAAAACTTTACTCATTTTATGATCTGGAGTCAAGTAAGTGGTTGTTGATGAGCATCTTAAAAAAATTCCTATCATTTATTTGTTGAACTAGTGAACTGATTTATTTATAACTGTTTTTCTATTTTTTTTTTTAATATATGAGACAAACCTAACAAAACTTTCAAAAACATATACACAACTGCCGTACTGGTTTTTATCATTTATTTCAGGATAGCTTTGGCCATATAAGGGTTTATCAAGCCCCATAAAGATGTCCAATTTAGGCAGGGCAATGTAACCATTAGTCCAATTGGCAAAATAATTTTTCTTCTCTTTCTCCCTCCCTCTCCTTCTTCATTGATTTCCTCTTCTGGTTTGTTTTTGATGCCAGAGAAGAGTAATTCAGTGAACAGGGGAGTTCTAAGGAGCTTTTAGGGTTCCTAGTCCTTCAGGTATAGAGGAAAGTAGAAAGGACAGATGACTTAGGCTCCATGACAATATTGGGTGTTGTTCCCGTTCTCCTGAACTACCACGGCAAGTAGCTGAGCTTCTTGGGATGACTAAAAGTCTCTCCAGATCTTTAAGCAAATGTCAGTTTGATTTATGCTTTCATGTCAGCAGAGACCTTCTTTTGTGTATGTGAAATCATAAAAAACTTTATTTTTTAAAAATCTATTTTTATCATTTAGTTGTGGCGAGAACACTTAAAATCTGCTCTTTTGGCAATTTTCAAGCATATGATATATTGTTGTTAACTGTAGTCATCGTGTGGTACAGCAGATCTGTAGGACACCTGAGGTATTACAGAGAATACCAATGAATGATGAGATGGAGAGATGCACAGGGCAAGGTAAGAAGGGGGTGCTTCTATGTTCTTTCTGAACACACCACCCTCCCAGTGTCTGGCAACCTGGAAGCTTTTTTTCTTCTGTTCTTTTAAGAGCTAAGTCTCACCCAGGCTAGTGAGTTAGTGCTGTTGTAGCTCACTACAACCTCCAGACTCAAGTGATCCTCCTGCCTCAGTCTCCTGAATATCTGGGACTATAGGTGCTTACCCCATACCTTGCTAATTGTTCTGTTTTTGGTAGAGACAGAATCTCCTGTGTGCTGAGGCTGGTCTCCACTTGGCCTCAAGTGATCCTTGCATTTTGGCTTCCCAGAATGTCAGATTATAGGCATAAGCCACTGTGTCCAGGTTAGAAATACTTTTCTTTGCTAAGATAACAGAAAACAGAAGTAGCTTTCCAGCTTGGTGGCTTTCTCATTCTCTGCTTCAGCCTCATGGGTTTATGAGTGATGTCTGCCAGTTCTTTGTTCAAACTTGAGATAGCTACTGTCTTCTGCCAGCATGTGTGAAAACTAGGGCTGAAACCCATGTCATCTGATCTCAACTTCTGTTCCACTCCATTACCGTCTTTGGTTCCACCGCAGTCTTTAATTTGACAAACTGTTTTTACTTTCTTGTTACTAATACTAAGAAATTAGGAAGTGATACAATATTATATAAAACATTCTTTTAAAGAGCAGATTCTATTAGTATTTTCATTGAGGTTGTAAATGACTTCAACCCCAAACTATCCAGAGCTCATAGAATAAATTTGTACACAGTTTAATACTTTTGGATAGAGGCAAGTAAGAAGATAGTCTAGTGCAGATTTACGATTATGGGATCCTAAGTGCCAATGGTAATAAAGCAGGTAGATTGCTTGAGCTCAGGTATTCAATACCGACCCTGAGGAAAAGTGAGACCCTGGCTCTCTAAAAATAGCAAAACTAGCTGGGTATTGTGGCACATGCCAGCTACTTGGTGGCTGAAGCAAGAGGATGACTTGAACCCAGAGATTTGAGGTTTGTAAACTATGACAGCATAACCCTCTACCTGGGGCAACAAAGTGAGACTCTGTCTCAAAAAAAAAAAAAAAAGTATTATTTTGTTGAACAGGTAAGAAAAATATGTAGACTTGATATGAGAAAAGAGTTAATGACATAGTTCAACTTGATCTACCTTTTCAAGTTTTAATAGAGAATACATTAGTCTTTTTTTTTCTTGTTATAGTGCTGATAGGTAATGAGCATCTCTTACAGTGAGTTTTACTGCTAAGACTAACCCTGCTCAGTAGCAGGGTGGTCATACATCCTGCCTTAAGTGAATTTAAACTGATTTTTAAATTATTTCACAAATAGGGTGTGAAGCCTAAGACGGCATCATTCAATTCATTACATCTGAGAATATTACACATAAGGCAGTATGTATGATGCTAAGAGAAATTTAAAAACCTTTTCCTGCTGTTTTGGTTGAAGCAGCCCCATATTTTATTTATTTAAGTTGGAAATAACTTGAAGTTGAGATTTCTTTGGTTGATTCGTGTTGCTTCATGATGGACTTTGTGTATGACAAATTTTAACTATTTGAACTTTATCTGAACATTTTAGTTCTCATTCTTTGTCTTTTTACCTTTGAGATGATTCTGTTTATCATGAGGCCATAACATAGTTGTAAATTATTCATAGAAAAGTCTGCTTACACTTACTGACTTAATAAAAATGTATCATGTTTTCTGTGGATGTACAGGAGATGTAGAAAATCTGTACTTACTGATTTTGGTTTTGATGCTTTTTCACCTGTATGCACATTGATTTCTTTCCTAGGCGTTTGATCTTATATTGTAAATAAAGTTTGGCAGAATTTAACTGATAACATATGTATCATTATTTATAGTTGTTAAAAGATAAAAAGATGTTTTTTTCTGTCAGAGTAGAATGTAAGACAGGAAATATTTGGTTTAACGGCCAGCATTGAACAATGAAAATTATCCATTAAAAGTGCACCTTACGGAGTGGCGCCTGTGGCTCAGTGAGTAGGGCTCCGGCCCCATATACCGAGGGTGGCGGGTTAACCTGGCCCCCATCAAACTGCAACAAAAAAAAATAGCCGGGCCTTGTGGTGGGCACCTGTAGTCCCAGCTACTTGGGAGGCTGAGGCAAGAGAATCGTCTAAGCCCAAGAGCTGGAGGTTGCTGTGAGCTGTGATGCCAGAGCACTCTACCAAGGGTGATAAAGTAAGACTCCGTCTCAAAAATAAATAAATAAAGTAAAAGTGCACCTTATGATTGTGTTATTTTCTTTTAAAAAAGATATTAAAAAACTGACTGAAGACAAGAAAGAAGGCCTCAGGCAACTGGCAATGACATTTCAGCATTTCATGAGAGAAGAAATACAGGATGTTTCTCAGCTGCCACCTTCTTTTGACGTTTTTGAAGCCTTCGCAAAAGTAAGTGTTAAATTTGGTATCTTTGCTAATTCTATAAATCAATCATTTACTTCTGATTTTCTTGTTGGTTACAAAAATGTCTAGAACCTTGGCAGGAAATTCAAGACCCTTTAATGCCTTAGATCACTCCCCTACCTTAATGAGTAGAATACGAAAATGTATTATGTATATTGAGAAGGTTGTTAATTACTCTGTTTCATCCTTATTCTTATTATGGCCTGAGCATGTTCATTGTAAACCTTCAAAACTCACTCTTGGAAGAAAGCATACGCTTTTTTTTCCTCAAAAGAAAATGGCGTATCCCATTATTTCTTACCAATGAACTTAACTTTGCCATCACATTCTTTGAGTTTTATGGTGGTTATTTCAGCACAGAGCCTGTCTTTGAAGTAAAAAATTTATTGGGAGCCAATAATTAATAATTTTTATTAAGTGAATTCTAAATAATATGAAAGCATAACTATTTCTGATTTTAAGATGATTGTCTAAAACCTATTTAAATGTTTCGGGTAATTAAAATCTTAGGTTAGGGATAGCAAACAGGTCTAATTTATTATTTCAGCTGTGGACTGTTGGTAATAGCAACCTGAAGTGTCCTTTTTTGAAGATAATTTTGAGGGTTTGTCTTGGCCCAGGTAAGAAGAGTATAGTGATTGATGGATGCTGTCTGCCCTCGGATGGGGAGGATGGGAACCACATAGCAACTTTCCTCCAGGCTTTGCGTCTGTTCTCCTTGCTTTCTCAGAAGATGTGTTTTTGTTTTAATATTGATCATAGTTTAATAACAAGTAAAATTTTATATTTAATGGTAATTTTTGCCACTTATTTTGCCATTTGTAAGCATACATTTAAAGGTCCCTTTTTGCCATAACTATTTTAGTAAGGTGTATTTTTGAAATTCACCTATTTTTTGGAAAGTTTAAATATTAATTTGCTTGCTAGAGATTTATTCTAGTTTTTCTGACATGTATTTTTATTCTGTAAGGTATGTTTTTGATTAATATTTTCTTAACATATTCTTATTTAAAATTGATTTTACAATATAGTTTTACTTATGCATCTGAGAAGTTTCTCATATGTTTACTTTGTAAACATGAGAAAGTTATGACCTATACTAGTATCATGTATACAATGTACATAGATTCTTTTGATATTAAACATTGAAAGATAAAATATGCCTTGTGGTAACTGTTACTTTATTCCTAGTGTTAAGTTTGTGGCTATTCTGTGACAGCGATTCCTATGGTAAATGTTTAAGTGCTAATAACTAGTGTTATTCATATTCACCCAAAAATTTTAAAATAATTTCTATCCCTAAACTTAAAATGTGAATTACTATCTTATTTCTCTTGTTTCTTTTTAAATAATTTTAATCTTGTGTGTCTTATAATGAAATTCTTTGAGCTAAGGGTAATATCTTGACCTTCTCTGGAGAAAGTTTGAAAAGGAAGGTGTTACCTGAGGAATACGGTTTTCAGTTGTATTTAGTAATTACAATATGAGTTTGAATAAAAGCTTGATGTTTAAAATGTTTGTTTGTATTAAGTGTAATAGAAAAGTAGTGAGGGGGGGGTACCTCTAGAATTTTTATAGAGAGGGGCTGCCAGGGGATGATCTGGTGGATGGAGAGATGAGAGAGATTTATTTGCAGTTTCATTTGCATGGTGGTTTTTAAACTTAGATTACCTGTTCCTTGCGATGTGTGACTGGATGAAAATAAAAGTATAAAGTGTGAGGAATGGAAGGTGGTGATCACCACCCATGGTAACAAAGGTGGCCAAAGGGTGGCAGGTGCACTGGAGATGTTTGTTCGTGAAAACACGGATGTGATTGTTTATGTGCTTTTGAAAAATAAAGGCTAAGTTCACCCTTTCTGGCTCTTTTTCAGTTCGAGAAGAGAATATGTATATGTCCATCTCTACAAGCCTTTCCTCCTCTCACCCCACACTTTTGTTCCTTCTATTTCCATCTTCAAACACATTTCCTTAAAATTTCTAATTTTAAAAACTAATTCCTAAAAATTAATGTCACTTAATATTGAAATGGATTTATCTTGGCATGACAGCTGCCATGGTGCAGTCTGCTGATTGGATCTGAATGTTTGCTACAAATATAGGAAATGCATATACTCATAAATATAAACCTTAAAAGGTCACAAAATTATGGTTAGACAAGACAAATTTAAATGGGAGGCTGAAGAATATAACGGTTAAGTCACTTTCTCCAGATAAGTAAATAAAATTCTCTCAGTCCCAATTTTCTCATCTGTAAATAGGAGTAATAATATTATCTACTTTGTAGATAAAAATGAGGATCAACTATAAGATGCTTTGTAGAGTGCCTGACCTATTAATTTCTACTCCTATTGCCCCCACATCTCATTTTTATCTATATCTGAATATAAAACTTTGGTGCTCAGTGTCTCCCGGTACTGTCTGATGCCGAGGGTACAGCGGTGCCGACTGTAAACCAGAGTCTCAGATGGTTCCTCACGGTGTGCTCAGTGCTGGTGACTCTTGAGATGCTGAGAATTACCTGTCTTATTGAGGGGAAATAGTATCTTTCTCTTACTAACTGTCTTGGTTTCAGCCCATAAGCTACTGTGGACAGAAATGTATTGTTGTCTCTACTCATAGCATCTACATGATTTCAGAGTAGTTTATTGGGCGTTCACATAGGAAATGTAAAAGTAGGCTTGCTATGATTAATGAAATCTTTCTCACACATGCACCTTAAAAGGATGAAATTAAATTATTAGAGTGCTCTTGTTGTCACATTTTAATTCATTGAAATGGCATGGAATATATAGTATTTCTCTGTTTCATTCCTCAAAACTTATATTGCTAATTATTGGCAATGGCTACTAAAACCTCAACTTAATTTCGGTGGAACTGGTTTTTAGGTTGTTTTTCATGCACAGGGAAGATTTTCTAGGCACTCTTGTATAGGTTTCTAGAAAAATATACAACTTTATTTTTTCTAGATTTATAACTTTACTTTCTAAAAACGTATTTGGCAGACTGATTAGAAATGTGTTAAGATGTGAAGAGTAAGATGGAAAATGAACTCGTTGCTTCGAACGTTTCAAAACCAGGCATTAAATTGGAAGCAACAGGAATAAAAGTGACCTTCCTGACCACAAAACATATGTCACTGTTGTGTTTCCAGACCTCGCATAGTACTGTTAGACTTTACAATGCTGTGCCACTGCCACTGAATTTTTTGATTAGAAATTTCACATCTGTTTGAGAAGATGTTCCCTCCCCTTTTCTTTCAAATGAAACAGTAGTTCTACTAGCAAGTTGGCACATATGTGACCTTTGGTGCTTTTGTTTTCAAAATCTAATTTTTAATGCTGTTAGCTGCAACTGGTTTTGCAATATATACTGGTTAGATAGATTTGAAAGTATTTTAGGAGGTGTTTTTTGTTCTACAATACTTAAATTTTACCTTGAGTTTCATTCTGAGTAAATTCTTTTGTATTGGGGAGAATTCTTTTTTTATTGGAAAACCAGTAGAGAATGTGTTAAAACAAGAATCTTGCTAATTCATCATATGAAAAAAAATTATGATTTAATATTTTAAGGTATAGTAGAAATAAGGCAAATAATTAAGATATGATATTCAAGATTACATCCTTACACTGGGATGATATATTTAGAGCTAGAAGAGTGTTAGTAAATAATTTATGTCGTATTCTACCTTAACTTCATAATTTTGTAAATCAACGTGGAGGAAAAATTACTCAGTAGCTCTTTGTGTGTTCTTTTCATTCTTTAGTGAACAATGTACCTCAGTAAAAAGCAAGGACCAAGTTGATCACGATATCTTCAGTTTTTAATCTGAAATGTTCTGTCAGCCGTCTCATTCTGGATATCCTGGTGCTCTATTATTTCAGTGTCGATGGTAGGCTAATTTGTGGGAAGAATATTGCTTTTGTTGTCATTTTGAAAGGTTAGAAGTGTGTGTATGTTTGCCACTTGAGGGTTTCAAGTTCATGTAAGATCCGATTTTAGAGCTTTTTCTTTCTTTCTTTTTTTTTTTTTTTAAAGAATTTTCTGTACATGTTTGTTCAGTTTATTCGATGTACTGCTTGGTTTCAGTTCATTGTTTCATTAATTATTTTCTGCTTTAATTATTTGTCAAGCTCTGACAATGGGTTGTTGAGGTCCCTGGCAGTTACGGCAATGCTGTTTATTTCTTTTCTTAGCTGTGGTAAAATTTACTTTGTGTATCTGGGATCTCCTGTGTTGGACATGTATATGTTTGGGATTACTATGTTTTCTAATTGAATTGCTCTCTTTACCATTATATAATGACCCTTTCCTTTGTTGGCTTAAAGTCGATTTTATCTGATATGAGAGTGGCTACACCTGCTCTTTTGATTTCTACTTACATGGAATTTTACCCCATTTTTTCATGTTGCATCTCTGTGTATCCTTATGGTTTAGATCTATGTGTTTTCTGGAGATAGCAGATACTTGGGTGAATTTTAGAGCTTTTTTTGTTGATGAGCTCGCTTAGGCTTCACTGTGATAGCATGCTATAAACAAGTAAAGAAAGCAATCTTTTGAATTAATAAAGTGATGGATTATCTAATTACAAAGTTGATGTGAAATGGCGGTATGATAACTTTGACTGCGTTACTAAATGATCCCAGTGACTGATCAGATGTGCCTGGTTCCATTAAGGCAAAATATACCATTAAATATTTAATACTAGAAGCGAGCAGACACACCAGGGTTGCTAACCTCCAGCCACCAGGGTGCACGTATCTGTACGTTTGGCGGTAACTGCTAGATGTGACATCTCTCTAGTAGGTTCAGAGCAGCTGCTAGAAGACTTGGTTATTGTTGACATTTTACTTTTTTTCTTCTTGCTTTAAGTAAAGCAGGCAAGCAGTCAAGATGCTTTACTGCACGCAGATACAAATTATGAAATTATGAAATGGTGATGCATTTATGACTTATATTCTTTGTCTTTTTTACAACAGATTGAGTCTCAAAGTATGTTCAGTAGACAATTATTCTCAAACGTATTCCTCTGCTTTGAAGTAAAATGGTATTTGTAGGACATTTGGACATTCAAAACCAAAAAAGTCATTATTTGAATTTTCAATGATGATGTTTGTTTACTGTATTCTTTATTTTTAGTCATTCCATTACTATATATTTTCATTTTTGTGTAAAAAAAACAACAGTGAGTTGGCGTATGTTTATCAGAGTTAAAAACCAGATGCCAGCTAAGTTCTGAAGTTTTTAAGGATAGTTAGTAAGTTCTTAATTGGCATTTTAATTTTTATCTGTCTTGGTCAAGGCTATCTGCTTACATAACGGCTAATGCTTTGATTAAAAGTATTGATGGATAAACGTGTTTGCCAAGCCTAGTTGCCTTATCCATTCGAGCATATAACTTGCTATTAATTCAGATAGAGGTAATTTTTTTTTTTTTGAGACAGTTTCACTATGTCACCCTCGGTAGAGTGCCACAGTGACACAGCTCACAGTGACCTCAAACTCTGGGGCTTAAGTGATTCTCTTGCCTCTGCCTCCCAAGTAGCTGGGACTACGGGTGCCTGCCACAATGCCTGGCTATTTTTTCGGTTATAGTTGTCGTTGTTGTTTAGCAGGCTGGGGCCGGGTTTGAACCTGCCAGCACCGAATCTGCAGTGTATGTGGCCGGCGCCCTAACCACTGAGCTACAGGTGCCGAGCCTGAGGTAGTATTTTTTTAGATGACAGTATGTAATTTTGAAATGGCTGAGGTTACTCTCGTTGCTTTGGACTTTCTTTTTGTGGCAAAAACTTTCACTAGTGTACTGTGTCTCTTTAATAGAGTATGACTTCTTGGAGCCAGGAATTGCAGCTTATTTTGAATTTCTAGCAACCTTCATGGTGTACAGTTGGTGCTTAATTGTTGACTGAATGAAGGAATGCATGAAAACTGTATCTCTCTTCTGTTTTGTGGGAGAACACATTGATAAATATTTTTAAAAAATATATAATGCAAATATACAAGGTCAGGCAAGAAGAACTCATTAATATCATAGTAAAATTCAAGAAGTTTAGTAAGATAGTTGTTATGTAAGACTCATAGAGGCTGACATTATTCTGAACTCTTCAGGAAATGATGAATCATTATATTAATTATTCCAGGGTTCAGAAAACTTTTCTGTAAAAGTTCAGATAGTAAATACTTAGACTTTGCAGACCAGGAAACAAAGGTGACATAACTGTACGTGGTGATGGTGATTTATAGTCTGTGATGACAGCACTATTTGTGATTTTTCTAGCAACTTTTTTTCTTTCTTTCTTCTTTTTGTGTCTTGATACATAGTCTTGCTCTGTTGCCCTAGATTGGAGTGTGGTGGCATAATGATAGCTCACTGTAGCCTTGAACTCTGGGGCTCAGGTGATCTTCCTGCCTCAGCTTCCCAAGTAGCTGTGACTATAGGCATGTGCTACCATGCCTGCTGGCAGCTCCCTTAAAAAAATTATTTTAAATTGACAAATAAAAATCGTATGTATTGGCGGCACTCATGCTCAGTGGGTAGACTGCCAGCCACATACCCAAGGCTGGCAGGTTCGAACCCAGCCGGGTTACTGCTAGTAAACAATGACAATTGCTGCAACAACAACAGAAGTAGCCGGGTGTTGTGGCAGGTGCCTGTAGTCCCAACTACTTGGGAGGTTGAGGCAGGAGAATTACTTAAGCCCAGGAGTTTGAGGTTGCTGTGACCTGTGATGGCACGGCACTCTACCTAGGGTGATAGCTTGAGACTCTGTCTCAAAAAAAAAAAATCGTATGTATCATGTACAACATGTTCTGAATTATGTATATATTGTAGTATGTCCACATCAAGCTAATTAACATACAGGGTGTCCGTAAAGTTTGTGTGCAATTTAAAATTTTAAAAAAGGGGAACTTTATGGACACCTTAAATATTATTACCTCACATGCTTATTGTGGCAGCTTTTTATTTTTTTTTATTGTTCTGAGTTCATTGAGGGTATTAAGAATTAGGTTACCCTGATTGCATTTGTTAGGTACAGTTCCTCTTATAAGTATATCCTGCCATACACCACAATCCCATCTCCCCTCTCTGCTCTGTGGCAGCTTTTTAACTCTACCATGTGGTCTGAAAGCCCCCATGGACAATATGTAAGTGAACAGGTGTGGCTGTATACCAGCGAAACTTTGTTTATAGATCCTGCACATTGAGTTTCATATAATTTTCACATATTCCCAAATAGTCTTCTTATTTTCCCTTAACTATTCAAAAATGTAAGAAAACATTCTTGGCTTCTAGGCTATACAAAAGCAGGTGGTGGGCCAGATTTGGCCTGTGGTCTATTATTTGGCAATTCCTGAATTATCATTTGTGAGCCAGAAGATTTTTTATACACAGTAGGAAATAAATATGCTATTAGAAAATCCTCTAATTAAAAAGCTAGGTTAGGAAATATTTTATCTATCTTATAACAAAGCATTGGTTCTATAGTTTTATATTACCAGTCACATTTGTGAGGATAGTATGCATACATTAATTGTATTGTGAGTTTATTTTTTAACTCTAATAACTGTAGAAATATTTTAATTCAATAATATAGTAGAAGAGCTGCAAATGATTTCCCTAAAGAGGGAAGAATATAGTCTTATGTACTTAAAAATGATCATCTTGTATTATTATTATTATTATTATTATTATATTTAGAAATGGGTCTTGCTTTGTTACCCAGGCTGGCCTTGGCTCCTGGGTTTAAGTTACCCTCTTGACTCTCAAGTTCCTAAGCACTCAGATTACAAGCATTCTCCACTGTTGCCTGGCTTGCTTTCATTTTTATTTTTATTATTAATATTTTTTGGAGACAGAGCCTCAAGCTGTTGCCCTGGGTAGCTTGCTATGGCATCATAGCTCACAGCAACCTCCAACTTCTAGGCCTAAGCAATTCTTTTGCCTCAGTCTCCCAAGTAGCTGGGACTATAGGTGCCCACCACAATGCCCGTCCATTTTTGGTTGTAGTTGTCATTGTTGTTTGGCAGGCCCAGGCTGGATTCAAACCCGCCAGCTCTGGTGAATGTGGCTGGTGTCTTAGCCACTTGAGCTACAGGCACCGAGCCTTGCTTTCGTTTTTAAATTAAAGGTGTAGTATTTTGTTATTTTGCTTTGAACGTAAGGTATGGCTTTATATTAGAAATACTTTGGTTACCTAATGGAGATCCAGAAGTTTGTTGGATTAATCAAATAATTTTCTTTGATTATGGGTTATTATCTCAAACTTTACATTGTGATTCGGCTATTTAAATTACAAATGAGAAAGATCTTTAATGAAGAAAAAATCAAATATGTTTTAGAGGTTAAATATGAATAATGAAGAAAAATTGTGATAAACTGCTCCTTAAATTTTGTAGCAGGCACTGAGTGATATTTTTGAGGGCAAAAATCTGACATTGCCATTTGATCTTATAAAAGCAGTTGAATTCTGAGATTGTTTCTCCAAGCCAGATTATTTAAAAAATATCTTGAGCCAGGGAAACAATAGCTTCCCTGCTATCTTCAAAGGTAGATTTTCATTAAAAATTTTATGTTCATTACGTAGTGTTCCATGTTTAAAGGCCCATTCAAATAAATTCTTATTTATAAATCATGATGTAGAAAAACAGAATGCCTTGTTATATTAGGCAAACTAATTGTAGCTTATTATCTTGAGGAGCTTTATAATTAGAGTACTCCAGTGAGGTGTCAGGCTTCCCTGGTACGGCTAGGAGCTGCCTCTCCCTGGAAGAGGGAGTTAGAATTCAGGATGGGTTGTCTCCAAGAGTGTGTGGTAGGGCCAGATGACGCTGATATGTCAAGTGCTCTTTGGTGCCTCATGGAAGGATGCAGTATATCTTCTTTCATCCTCTTACTGAAGTCCTCCTTAGCTCAGCTCAAATTTTTGCTGAAATTCATTTGACTAGGATTGATCTTTTCCCTTTGTAAAATCAGTAGTCACTGGTATTTTCCATGCCAATAATTTGGTGACTGTTAATACTCTATTTTTAAAATTGTGTATCTTTTTTTCCCATTTAGATTTTAAACTTACTGAGAGCAGAATTCAGGCGTTCCCAATTCCTTCCTTAAGCATAATAGAATTATACCGTTTCTGAACTGAAAAGATCACAGAAACTCATCTGTCTTCATAGCCTCGCTGCTTTTTCTCCTTTCCCTTTTGCTGTGATGTATCCACTGCTACTCAGAGAAGGGAGGATAAGTAGTCACTCGGTTACAGAAAGAAAGCCACAAGTTAGGTCTTCTGAGCTCTGTCTAATGCCTTCTTTTGTTGATGTTCGAGTGCTCAAGAACTAGAAGTAAAAATGTGATAACAGCAAATAGAAGTCAAATCACAAAGAACTTTTTCAGTAATATCTATTTGTCATATTGAATTTTATCTGTAGAAAGCCAGAAAATTAAAAATAAGTTATGAAATAGTAATTGTTCGGCATCTGAAAGTAGATTGGTTTGTATCCAGTGGTCAGTTTCACTTTCAGAGTTTCTGTATGTCTGTTCACCTGACTGTGGCTTCCAGATCACCTGGGTACCCCCTGCTTCAGATAACTCAGCTATAAACAACACTGCTGTATTACACACTTGACAGTATGTGCATTTTTCTTGTTTCTGTCATTTTTGGGCCCATACTTGCTAATAAGCCAATGAGTATTAGATAATGGCCTGAATCTTACACTAATAGATCAAGGGATAGTTGAGCAATTTATCACACTTTCTCAGTGTTTTGTTTTGTTACCTAATTTTTTTACAAAGTACTTTAGCATAAATCACTTTTTTGTTCCCACCACAATCCTTTTGTGGAGGAGGAAATACATAAGGTCACACTATTTTTAAATTAAAGAGAGCTTCAGCATGGTTCTCTTGGTTTCAGATTTCATATTTTTCCCCTTCTACCACACCTCATTCTGTGAGTTTTGTGTTACCTTTCTGATTATGAACTATTAAGCCTTAGGAATAAAATCCAGAATGAAAGAAAAAAGAATATTTGATAATATTTCTCTTGTACTAAAGCATTGCTCTGGTCAAAACTGTAAATTATTTAATCAGGATCTCTGCTACTTTTTAAAAAGGTGGCACATCATGTCTTACCTACCACTTTCCCTCATTTATTCAAATCTAAGTAAGTGCCGATAGGTTGGTTGGGAGGAGGGTGGATTTTTCATATCAAATGATTCTGCACTGATACTTGACACAACTCATTAAAATAAAGATAACTGATACGGAATTAACATGGAGTTAAGCTGCGTTTTGAAATCTACATTTGATAATCTTAAAGTACTGCATATTAAAACATTAATTATTCAAGAACCCCTCAGCTTGGGTCTGTATTATTTCAAAGCCATTATTGGGTGTGTCCCCCCCCACCCCCTGTGATTTATAGATACATGCATTAATAGATTAAAACATTTTATAATGCAATATAGAGGAAAATCCTCTTTGGCATTATTAGCACCTTTTTCTTTTAGATATATTTACTTGACCTTAACATTTATATCTGATGTAAATGACATGGACAAATAATTTTAAAATGTTATTTTGGAACAAATACTTGTTAACTGAGAGAAAAGCATCAGAACTTTCTCTCTCTCTCTCTCTCACACACACACACCAGCCTTCACCAGAGCTTGATCACTTGTCCTTGTCTATGATGGCCTCTCCTTGTGTGTACATGGGTAGCTTTACAAATGGGCTCAAAAATACCTCAGCCTGTCAAAATATTAATATTTCCCTGTCCAGAGAATGCACACATACTGCTTACATTTCTTTATTTTTGTTGTCATGATTGCCAATGGAGTCTTTTTCTTAAACTCTTTCCCCCAGCTTAATATCATCAAGAGTTTTTCCCACACTTTTCCCCAGGACTTTTATTGTGTTGTGTGTTAGATTTAAATCAATCTTTTATCCATTGTGAGTCAATTTTTGTAAGTGGTGAGAGGCGTGGATCTGGTTTCAGTCTTTTGTATGTGGTTATCCAGTTCTCCCAGCACCATTTATTGAATAGGGATTTTCCCAGTGTATACTTTTATTTGGTTTATCAAAGATCACATGGCATTATGAGGCTGGTTTCATCTCTAGATTTTCTGTTCGGTTCCATGGATGTATGTCTCTATTTTTATGCCAATACCATGCTGTTTTGATCACTATGGAATTACAGTATAATCTGAAGTCTGATAAAGTGATGTCTCTGGATTTGTTTTTATTTCTAAGAATTTTGTTGGTTAATTTTTTTTTCTGGTTCCATATAGAATGAAGAATGATTTTTTTCAAGTTCTTCAAAGTATATGGTTGGTATTTTAATGGAGTTTGCATTAAATCTATAGATTGGTTTGGGTTGTCTAGACGTCGTAACAATGTTGATTCTTCCCAACCGTGAGCATGGCATGTTCTTCTGTTTGTTAATATCTTCTGCTTTTTATTTTCTCAGGGTTTTATAATTGATTCTCTTTAGGTCCTTCACATCCTTTGTTAGGTATAATTCCAGGTATTTCATTTGAAGCTACTGTGAAGGGTATCGTTGCCTTGATTTGATTCTTGGCTTTGTTGTTATTTGCATATATGAAGGCTACTAACTTGTGGATATTTATTTTATATCCAAAGATGTTACTGCATTTCTTGATCACTTCCAGGTATATTGTGGTTGAGTTAGTGAATTTCATAAGTATAAGATCATATCATCAACAAAAGAGCAGGAATTTGACCTCCTCTGCTCCAGTTTGGACACTCTTGATGTCCTTCTCATGCCTGACTCTTTGGCTAGGACTTTTATTTAGCACTGTGTTGAAAATTAGTGGCAATAGTGGACATCATATCTGGTTCCAGTTCTAAGTGATAGTGCTTTCAGTTTTACTCCATTCAGTATGATGTTGGCTATGGGTTTGTCATTGAAGGCTTCAGTTTAAGAAATGCCCCATCTGTGCCTGTTTTCTTTTTTTTTTTGAGACGGAGCCTCAAGCTATCCCCCTGTAGAGTGCTATGGCATCACAGCTCATGGCAACCTCCAACTCCTGGGCTCAAGTGAGTCTCCTGCCTCCATCTCCCAAGTAGCTGGGACTACAGGTGCCCGCCACAATGCCCGGCCATTTTTTGGTTGCAGCCATCATTGTTGTTTGGCGGGCCCGGGCTGGGGATTTGAACCCGCCACCTTAGGTGTATGTGGTTGGCACCTTAGCTGATTGAGCCACAGGCGCTGAGCCTCTGATGTGTTTTTTAATGCCTATATGTGATTTTATATTTACTCTCTGCCTTGTTTAACTGAGACTTTAAGAATGAGGAGGGACAGGTGGCTCCAGGCAGAGATGAACTTGTGGAAGGTGCAAGAAGTGGGGAGATTGGCTTGTGGGAGGATCTGGAAGAAGGCCAGAGAGCTGGAGTTGGGGAGCACTGGGATGGAGGCAGAGATCCCTCAGGACCTTGTAGAGTATCCCTGGACTTGGGGAACTTGGAGATTCAATGAGTTTCGCTCGGGAAACTGACATGACATACACTTTCTTTTTACAAAGACCATTTAGCAGCCAGAGGAGAATTGCCTGGGGAGGTGGGCATGGAACCAGGGAGACCAGAGAAATTCTAATAAAAGATCACGGTGGCAGTGGAGATGGAGAGAAAGCATCATGTTTAATTAAGGCAGGTTTTGGAAGGGTGATTGACTGTGTTTGGTGACAGGCTGCCATGTGTGCTGAGGGAGATGGAGAAACTCAGGGTGATGTGGGATTCATATTTATCAAACTACCCACAGTCTTGTTATGCTTATTTCACAGAAGTCAACCATAGTTAGGATGTTTTTAATTTTCCCATATTTTATTTCATCAATGGTTAATTTATTACTTATTACTAATTCTGAGGTTCTTCCATTTTAGGCCTTGAAGAAATGTGTGTTGGGAGAGAGGATTGCTTTACTGATCCCCTCCCTCTTCTACCCTTCCTCCTCTTGACACCTAATTCCAGGAGTTCCCATCCATTTCTAGGTGCTGGTCAGAGCACATAGCTAGGAGCCGCACCTGTGATGCGGCCTACTGGAGAGGCAGGGGAGACTTGGGTGAGCAGACACAGGTGTCCCACGTGGAACTGCCCTCCCCGCACCCTCCACCCTGTGGCTTCCTGTGGAGGTTCTGCCTCTCTTCGTCATCCAGTTGTACCAGTATCTGGGATCAAGCTGAGCTGCTGAAGGACTCCAGAAAAGGTGGGAAAACCAGTTGCAGAGAGTGAGAGCAAACTGCACTCAACGTCAGGACACAAAGAGAGGTCAAAGTTGATAGTGTGACATGCAGCTAATGTGTCTGACTGAGTAGGACGACTGGCTGGAGGTGAACTAGAAGGTGAGCAGTGGGTATCGCTAAGTGGTGGGGTTACAAGTGACATGAATTTTCATCTTTGTCTGCCTCTATGTTTTATAAATGTTCTGCAATGAGCATGTGCTTGAAAAACTGATAATAAATCAGTTTTATTGTTGCCATTGCTATAAAATTGTAGGCTTTTTGAAAATTCACCAGTTTTAATAATTACGTGCAATGCATTTAACCTTAGGGAGATGACGATATAGGTTTTATTGGAAGGAGCCACCTATCTGTTTCTTTCAGATAACAGAGCTGGGATTCCCCTAAAAATAGATTGCTTATTTGTGACAACTGCTTCGTATACTTGGACTTTTCTAAGACAATATAAATTGATCTTTTACTCAAAATGTTTTAAAACATAGGTAGTATATTTAACAATTTAAAAATAGAGGTAGTATATCTAACAATTTTATATATAGTTATCACAATGTAAGCTGTACCATATGTATGAAAATAATCTTTGTATTAGCTACAGAATTTAGCTTAATCTGGCTCAGTACCTGCCTATAGTTTAATTACTTGTATTTTTAAGAAATATTTCTTTCTTTTTAAATTTCAGAGTATTATGGGGGTGTGAAAACTACCCAAGTGCCCATCGATATGTGAGTGGATTAACAAAATCTGATATACGTATGTATACCACAGAGTACTACTCAACCATAAAAAGGTGAACTTTTTGCAACAACCTGGATGGAACTTGAGACCATTCTTTCAAGTGAAGTATCCCACAAATGGATTTTAATTACTAAAACTGGTAGGAAATAGAAATGGTCTCTCTTTAAGGTAGCTTACTTTACAGAAAATGTTAAAGATTATTTTTTATAAATTTATATTTGGGTGAAAAAAATCAGCGATGTACATACAAAGAAAGAACGTGGTATGAGAGCAATACATCTAAAAAAGAGATAGAGGCTTTATTACTAACATCTAAAAATGATATAATGATTAAAATTAAAGACATACAATCTTAGGCAGCTAATATAAATACAGTAACTTCAACAAGGGATACAGTACTCTTCATTTAAAAACAAACCCTGCAAAATTTTATTTGAAGAGGAAATCTTTTCCATTGTTTGAATATCAAAAAATATAAACAAAAAACATACTCTTATTGGAAATTTCACCCACGGAGCTTATCCTGGGTCAGCCCTGGTTCCCATCTCCCTCAGGAGGTGAGTATTGAAGTCAGCACTTGTTTATCTTTCTATGGATTTTTTATAGTCACAAACATTACCATCTTTTTAAAAAAATGGCTGCATTATGCACTCTATTTTATACCTGTATACCTTGCTTTTTTATTTAATGGAGTATTTCAGAAATTATTTAACATATATTCTTCTTGTATAACTATATAGAATCCCATTGTGTGGGTGTACTATATTTAACAAATTCCCTACTAATGAATAGTTAGGTTGTTCTTTATTTCCCCCTCTTGGACAAGAAATACTTCAGAAAATAATGTTAAAGCACGATGTACGTAAATATATTTGGATGATAAATTCCTAGAAATAGAATCGTTAAATCAAGGATATATATATTCAAAAATTTTTACAGTTCCTGCTAATTTTTCCCCTAAGATTAAACAATTTAACTCTTATCAACAATGAATAAAAATAACTGTCTGTATATTCTCAGCAGTGTGTTATCAAATGTATAATCATGTAAGTGAAAATTGGTTTTTCAAAATTGTTTAGATTTCCGTTTCTTTTTTAAAAAATTTACCTCTTCTTTTTTTTCCATAAAATCACAAAAAGATAAAATCTCTAAGCTTTCTAAATAAACAAATCTATATTCAGGATGAACTTAGATTTACACTAAATTTTAGTAGCTTTTGTTTGTAGTCATAATTATTCCTGACAATGGCAGCTTTTTTACATGAAAAGAGCAATTAATTCTGAGTTAAGATACCGACTGTCATCAACCATAATGTGGAAGAAAGTCATATCAGTTAGAAGCAGCTTTAATTGAATTATTGCAGCAGAAAACAGTTTGTGTTGCAAATTTTAATCTCATTATTCTTATTTAATAGACCATTTCATTAGAGACCATCTACAGTCCAGCGGTTCTCAACCTGCGGGTGGAGACCCCTTTGTAACAATGAAAATACATCCTGCATATCAGATATTTACATTATGATTCATAACAGTAGCAGAATTACAGTTATGAAGTAGCAACAAAAATAACTTTATGGTCATCACAACATGAAGAACTGTGTTAAAGGGTCATGGCATTAGGAGGCATTAGGAAGGTGGAGAACTACCGATACCTTCCCTGCTTTCACTGCTGAATTTAGAAGTGAAAATAATTTATTTTTAATTTTTTAAATTTTGTACTTTTTTTAAAAATTTTATTGAATGATAACTATGTACATTAATGCACTTCTGGGGTACAGTGTGGGGTTTTCGCATGCAATCCGAAATACTTAAATTTTGTACTTTTCTTTTTGGTTTTTGTTTTTTTTTTTAAATTTTAGAATATTGGGGGGTACAAAGGTTTTGGCTACATGAATTGCTCTTGTACAGTCTGAGTCACAGTTGTAAGTGTGCCCATCACCCACATGGTGTACATTGTACCTGGTAGGTGAGATTTTAAGCATTCCATCTTTGGCCCCCTCCCTCCTGCTTGCTTTTTGTTGAGTTTTACTTCCATATGTGCACAAGTGTTGATTGATTAGTTCCAAAATAGTAATAGAACCTGTGGTGTTTTTCATTCTTGCGATACTTCACTTAAGAGAATGGTCTCCTGTTTCATCTCAGTTGTTACAGAAGTTATTAGTTCACCATTTTCTTATGGCTGTATAGTACTCCATAGTATACATGTACCATAGTTTATGAATTCACTAGTGTATTGATGAGCATTTGGGTTGATTCCACATCTTTGTAATTATGAATTTTGCTGCAATAAACATTTCAGTACAACTTTCTTTCTGATAAAATAGCTTTTTTCTCCCCTGGATCAAATAGTAGGTCTCCTTTTAGTTGTTTGAGGTATCTCCATACCTCTTTCCATAGAGGTTGCACTAGTTTGCAGTCCCACCAACAGTGTATAAGTGTTCCTTTCTTATTCACGACATCATCTATTATTTCAGGACTTTTTGATAAAAGCCATTCTGACTGGAGTTCAATGATATCTTGTGGTTTTGGTTTGCATTGCCCTGATGATTAGAGATGTTGAGCATTTTTTCCCATTTGTTGGCTATTAGTCTATCTTCTTTTGTAAAGCATCTTTGCCCACTTTTTAATGCAGTCATCTGATTTAATTTTTCCGATTTGCTTGAGTTAATGTAGATTCCAATTATAAGCCCTACAGCAGATGTATAGGCTGGCTGAATGGATTAAACATACAGGCCAAGTATCTACTGTCTCCAGGAAGCACATCTTAACCTACGAGGTCTCATTCAGACTCAAGGTGAAGGGATGAAAAACAATATTCCATGAGAATGGAAACCATATGAGAGCTGGTTGCATTCTTATATTAGATAACATAGACCTTTTTTTAGACAGGGTAGTGGTGTTACCATAGTTTACTGCAACCTCAAATTCCTGGGCACAAGTGATCCAGCCTGCCAGGTAGCTGGGACCACAGGCATGTGCCATCATGCCTTGGCTTGGTAATTTTTTTTTTTTTTTGTAGAGATGGAGTCTCACTATGTTACACAGGCTGGTCTCAAACTCCTGGCCTTCAGCAGTCCTTCCAAAGTGCTAAGATTACAGGAATGGGTCACCTCATCCAGGCTGATTTCCGTTTCTTTCATGGAGGGATGAGGTACATGTTTTTAGGCTTATAACTCATTCATATTTTCTGTGAATGCTCATTCATGTAATTTTTCTAGTTTTGTACTGTTGCTTATATTGCCCAGTCAAAGCTAAATGCTTCCCAGGGTTCACCAGGTCCTATAATCTGGCACCCAGGTGTGTGAAAATTTCCTATGGATTAGAAAAATACGGGAGAAAATTTGTGAGAGATGATAAAAATGGGAAAATGATGCCAAAGCATTCTAGAGGCTACGGCCAGGGTGCAAACTTTTCCTTTGAAATCTTCCACATACTGGAAAGATTTCCTTGGGGAAAATTACTTGATTTCATAATGAAAATTAGGAGGAAGTGTTTGCCTTATGAAACTCATTTTGTTTTCTACTTTGATGGACATCAACATTTTTCCCCCCAAAGAAATATAAATTGTATTACAGAGTCCGGAAGGGCTACATGTGCTGGTAAAGTGAGATGGAGGATTGGTGCAGTTTTCTGGGTTGTTCAGGCTACAAAATAGTAATCTCACTGGGTGTGTGCATATAATTAATAATTTCTTGTAGAAAGTTCCAATAACTATACAAGTCAGCTATTTTCTGTGTTTGTTTTTGAAAGGCTTTTCTTTGGTTCAGGGACTCATTCCTTGTTTTAGGGCTTGATGTTATTTGTGGTTTTGACGTTTATACTTAGATTTTACTAGCATAGACCTGACCTGGGGAATTAGAAAATACTAGATATTGTGGTCGATTGGATTACTGTACCAAAATCTTCATTTTCCTCTGTGTAAGAATGCATTTCTTCCCTTTGTCAAGTGACTTACCATGTCCCATGGGAGGCAGAATATTCATGGTTGCTCCATTGTTGTTGAGCTTGGCCATGTGACTTATTTTGGCCAATAAAGACTGGGCATAAGTGGGTGCCCATTCTGCGCAGGGATTTTAAAAGGCACTGCATGTTTCTGCTGCTCTTTCTTATGCCCCTGCTTCTGCCATTAGAACATCATGTCTCAGAAGAACTAATCTTTCTGCTTGGCTCCCTGAAGGAGAAGACCATGAGATGATGCCAAAGCATTCTAGAGGCTTGAACAGAAGGTTGAACAGGACCTGCAGTCTGGAACAGATCCACCTGATAACCCACAGACACTGGGAGAAAAACAAAAGACTTTTAAAGACTTTGATGTTTTGGAATTGATTGTAACATTATTGCAGCTTTTTACAGTCTTTCATTCTATTGTTTTTCTTCAAAAAGCACATCACTATTGTAGGAAAATTTGAAAATACAGAAAATTAAAATGAAGGAAGAGGTCAGGTAGGAAGACAGACTCAAACAACAATGAAGCAATTAAACATTTATTTACAATTGTAGTAAATATTATGGAGGGGAAATACTATTCTAGGAGGGTACATTTTAAATGGTATGATGTAATCTGGGGTCAGGAGAAACGGTCTTAAAGAAATCGTATATTACATTATGTGTTATAATGTATTTCATATATTGTAAAATATAATGTTTCATTATATTATAATACCTAATTTCACACACTACAAATATAATACAAACTTAAATGTGCCTTATACATATACGTGGTGTAGCATGAGCACAGGAGAACACATTAACTTAATATATTCTCTTCAGTGAACAATATAAAATGAAAATCTTTCCACCTTAAAAAATACATTTTTACATCATCATTTATTTTAATGCTTGCATCATGTTCTACTGATACGTGTGTACCGTGTTTGATTCAACTGGTCCCTGATGTTGGACATTTGGGTTGATTTTCATTTTTTGTTATGCTAAACAGTCTCATAATGAACATTCTGGCAACAACTGTAATGTGCTTATCAAGGAGAAATAATTGTGATGAAAATGGGAAAATTCTGTGTTGTGAAGCAAAATTGTATATTATCTCCTGACCTCATGTATCCCCTAAGGAAGTATAATGGAAATATTTATTTTTGAAATAAAATTTCTCATGTACTGCCAGATACCCTCAGTCATTCCTGAATGTCCTGGGGGAAAATTTAGATTATCTTTCTGGGGTGAAGATTTATGAGTAGTAGATAGGAACAGAATGGCAAGGGAGATAATATGTATGCATAAAGTAAAACGCTAGTATACCACCTCTGCTGCTTCAAACCAAGATGTGATCTGTTGTCATAATAATGTATTGCTGCCTTAGCTTTTTTTTTTTTTCCCCTTTCCTTTTTTTTCCCGTCAATGTGGTTATTGTTACTTCATCTGTGGCCTGGTTCCAAAAGTGATGAGTGAGCCTCCACAAGATAATCGCTGGAGTATCTGATTCGTTTCTGAGTACGAGGCCAGAAGAACACACTGCACTCAGTGTGTTGCAGGAGATTGAAATTGTCTGAATGAAAATAAAGAATGATAAGATGATAGAATTCACATGATTTGTTTTACGCAACCAAGTCTGACATTCTTATTTTGTTTAAGAAGTTGTCGTTTAGGATAGGCAGGTTCTATGGTGTAAAGTTACAAATAAGGCATTTTGGGGTCATGGTATGGATGACTCTGTTCACCTTGTGGTTGGCAATGAGGTAAACTTGCAAATATGTGCTCATATTCTACTCATGTGCTATGAGCAAATACTTTTGGATTGTGAACCCAAGGGACGAAATGGTGGAAGTCTTATTTTGCCTCCTGAATGTCAGTTTACTTGGCTAATATGAATGTGGCTGAGGGCAGAGTTGTCATTTTGAGGGTTGTAACATCAGTGGCTACACTTAATCAAATGATCATCAAAAATGACAGACATTATTTGGGAAGTATTCCTTCTTTTTGGTTAAACATGGATTGACTCATTTTGAAACATTTTTGTTCAGAATACTAACAGAATCTGACAACTGTTTATTTTAGGTTGATGACTTTTGATCAGTCAGTAATACCTGTTAGAAAAATAATGTACTAGTCAGGGCAGCGCCTGTGGCTCAATGAGTAGGGCGCCGGCCCCATATACTGGGGGTGGCGGGTTCAAACCCAGCCCCGGTCAAACCACAACCAAAAGATAGCTTCGCATTGTGGTAGGTGCCTGTAGTCCCAGCTACTCAGGAGGCTGAGGCAGGAGAATCACCTAAGCCCAGGAGTTGGAGGTTGCTGTGAGCTGTGTGATGCCACGACACTCTACTGAAGGCGATAGAGTGAGACTCTGTCTCTACAAAAAAAAAAAAATACTAGTCATTCCAGGGAAGTTCTTTCTTTCCCTTTCTAAGACATCAGACTCTTGCTCTCAGGTGACACAAGGGGGTACATTTCTTATCTCTGGATTTTCTTCAGAAAGGATAAGATCAGAAGATGAGAAATCAAAAGTTCAGGGTCCTCAGAATTCCTGCTCAGTTTAAACAGTGGAATTATGGTTCCTGCACTTTAAAGTACTTTTAAATGGTGACATCCCAACCCACAGAGATGTCCAGGGCTCAGACAGGTGAATGACCACTTTGTCCTCTAAAAGGGAGCCTTTAGTACTCAGGTTTACTGTCCTCTCAGAAAAGTGTCAACTAAACTCACTTTATTCTTTCAACAGATGTATTGAGTATCCCTCAAGGGTCTTTGGGGTCCCTGACATTTTGGAGTGTAAGGTCTGATATCTAGACAGACAATACGCAGGGGAAAAAACCCCAACAAAACAAAATGAAGAGTTAAGCTGAGTCCACGAAGGCAGTAAAGGCAGAGTACAGGGATGGAGAGTCAGGGGCAGGAGGTGAGGGTGAGGAATGAGGCCTTGTAGCCAAAAGCCAGCAAGGCAGCAGCCAGGAGTACGAGCTGCTGTGTCCTTAGTACCTAGAACAGGGCCTGACACAGAAAGGAACCTTGATAAACACATGTGGAATAAGTGAATGGATGGATGTGTGAGTAAAAAGCACTTGGGTAGAGGGGCTGGCCTGGGCACAGGCAGGAGGCTGATCAGGCTTGACCACCATGGACATGGCAAGGGGCTGCTGAGAGGTGAGGATGGATAGGCAGGTGTGCACACGTTGTGCAGAGGGTTGTGGGTCCACTTGGTAAGAAGTTTGGATTGTACTTGTCATGAGAAGATATCAGAAGCTTTTAAGATGAGAGTAATCTGAACGCTGGCTTAAAAGAATCCTTAATATTATGCCAAGTAATCAAAACAATCACGAAAAAGATCACAGCTGGAGGCCACATGTTTTTGGACTTATTATCTTATGATAAAGCTACAATAATCAAGGCAGTGTGGTATTGGCATAAAATCAGACACATAGACCAACAGAATAAAAAAGTCCAGAAATAAACTCTTTGAAATATGGTCAAATGATTTGCAATAAGGATGCCATGACCATTCTGGAAATCTCAGTCTTTTCAGCAAATGGTGTTGAGAAAACTGACTGTCTATATGCAAAATACTTCAGGTGGACCATAATCTTATACCAGATGCAAACATTAACTCCAATTGGATCAAAGACCTAAAGGTAAGACCTAAAACTATAAACCTCTTAGAAGAAAGCATAAGAAAAGAGCTTTCTTGGATTTCAAAATGATTACTTAGATGTGACCCAAATGCACAGCAAACAAAAGTAACAAAAAGTTAAATCAGACATTAAAATAAAAAATTTGTATGTATTAAAGGACACAAAAAAACAGAATGAAAAAGAAACCTACAGAATGGGAGAAACTCATCTATCTGCAAAACATATATTTGACAAGAAGTTACTATTCAGAAGATATAAAGAATTGCTACAATTCGATAATCTAAAAACAATCCAATTAAAAAAGGGGGGAAGGAACTTGAATAGACATTTCTTTAAAAAATGTACAGATGGCCAAAAAGCATATGAAAAGATATCAGTATCACTAATCATTAGGAAAGGCAAATTGAAACCACCATGAGATATCATTTCATACAATTAAGATGGCTACTATCAAAATGCTAGAAAATAACAAGTGTTGGCGAGGATGGGGAGAAATTTTAGTGGACTACTGATGAGAAACTAAAATGGTACAGGCATCATGGAAGTTGTACGGCAGATCTTTAAAAACTTAAAAATAGGATTACTAGATGATTCAAGTGTTTCCACTTCTGGGTTTAGACACAAAAGAATTGAAAGCAGGGCCTCAAAGAGATACGTGTATATCCATGTTCACGGCAGCAGAGTTCACAATAGCCAGAGGCGGACATAACCCATCCATCCATTGAAGGATGAATGGATAAACAAAATATGGTATATATACACAATGGGATAGTATCCAGCCTTATAAATCCTGCTACATCTACAGAGTTAATCTTTGAGAACATTATACTAAACGAAATAAACCAGGCACAGAAAGATAAATATTGTGTGACTTGATTTATATGAGGGGCCTACAGTAGTCAAATTCATAGTAACAGAAAGTAGACAGGTGGTTGCCAGAGGCTGTGGGGAGAGGGAAGTGCAGAGCAGTTGGATAATGGATATCTTAGATCCCATCCATGTCTATGTCATAGAGTTTTAGTTTTGAGAGATTCAAAAGATCTTGCTATTGGTTACATAAAAATGTTACTACAGTCATGAGTCAATGGTGGGGATGAGGTCAGAGAAATGGCTCATTGAGCGGTTTCATCTTTGTGTGAACATCATGGAGCATACTTCCGTACACAAACCCAGACAGCGTAGTCCACTCCACAGCGAAGCTGTGTGGTCTGGCCTGCTGCTCCCAGGCTACAGCATGTTCCTGTACTGAATACTGTAGGCATCTGTATCACAAGGGTAAGTATTTGTGTCTCTAAACAGATCTAAATATAGAAAAAGTGCAGTGAAAACATGGAATCTTAGTCTTATCAGGCCACCATTGTGATCTGTTTTTGACTGCAAAGTCCTCATGCAGTGCACCACTGTATACTTAACACTACTGAGCTTTGCACTCAAAAATGGTTAAGGTGGTAAATGTTATGTGTATTTTGCCATAATTTAAGAAAATTCGCCTCCTATTAACACTCTTAGGCAAAAATGTATCCTTCCTCCTCCTAGGAGTAGGCCCATGTTGCTCCCTGCTGTGTGACCAGCATGCCAGTGACCTGAGTACCCTAGCTGGGGTTCTGATAGGCTTCCCTCACCACATCCGTCCTGGCATGGTCACTTGTTTTTCTGCGTGGGGCTCATCCTCCCACTGGACTCAAAAACTCCCTGAGTCTTCTTGAGTCCCTGGCTGCCTGGATAGTCTGCCCTCCATGAATGTCAATCGCTGGTGTGAGGCTGGATGTGATGCCCCGGGGCAGCTTCTTCCTCAGATGTGACCATGAGATCAAGTGTCCAGGGACTGACCGTCTCAGGGATCAAAGGCTGAAAAAGATGTGGGTGAAGACCTAGTTCTGCAGACTTTGAGACTATTACCTAGGGGTGTTAGTGGGGTTTAGAGACAGTGGCACAGTGTCAACCCGGGTGCAGGCACATTATGGTTGACTAGATCTATTCAGGGCTGTGGAAACACACCAGATAGAGCCTGGCAGAGCGTATGCTAGGACAATCCCCCCTTGACTTCCTGCCAGTTATTTACACAGGATGACATTGTTGGCTTTACTTAGAAATGTAAATAAGTGTATTCAAGGATTTACAAAATTTTCGTGCAGCAAGTTTTCTCTAGTTTGGGGTACACAACACCTAAATGGATTGAAAGTGAGTGACTGTCTTTGTGCTGCTATAACAGAATACCAAGGTAATTTGTAAAGAACAGAAATTAATTTTCTCATAGTTCCGGAGGCTGGGAATGTTCAAGATCAAGGTGCTGGTAGCCTTTGGGGTCTGCTGAGGACCTGGCCTCTGCTTCCAAGATGGTGCCTTGAATCCTAGAGGGTAGAAATGTTGAGTCTTCCCATAGCAGAAGAGCAGAAGATGGATCACACCGACTCCCCTAAGCCCATTTTATAGTGGCATTAATCCCATTCTGGAGGGTTCTGCCTTCATGACCTAAATTGCAACCCTTTGATCCCACCTCCCAGCACTGTTGCATGGGGATTAAGTTTCTGGCATGTGAATATTTAGAGGGGATACATTCAAACCATAGCAGTGAGCAATGGTCAGTCAAGATGACTAGAATATTTGTATATTTGGCATCAATTGTAACATTTTGGGGAATTAGGGGAGACAGGGCTCCGTCTCCCAGGCTAATCTCCTGGGGGCTCAAGCTCCCAAGGAGCTGGGACTATGGGTGTGTACCACCATGCTCCACTAATTTTTCTATTTTTTGTAGAGACAGGGTCTTGCTGTATTGCCCAGGCTGGTCTCAAACTCTTAGGCTGAAGAAATCCTCCTGCCTTGGCCTCCTAAAGCACTGGGATTACAAGCATGAGCTCCTGTGCCCAGCCCAGCATCAGTTGTATTGCTTTATCCATACACATCTCAATCTCTTGCCTTTTATCAGGGTATTTTAGCATAGCCCTACTATTCTAAGCAGTTTGCAAACCCTGGGTTAGGGGAGAAGGGACAGGAAAAGTATAGAGGTAAGAGAGGAGGGGAAGGAAAGAAAGGAAAACAAATGAGCCTTCAGTGGTTCTCAAACTGGAGTGTGTATCAGACTCACCTGAGATTTATCAACTGGGGGATGCTTGGACCACCTTGGGTTTCTGATTCAGGTCTGGGGTGGGGCCCAAGAACTTGCCTTTCTAACCCGTTCCCAAGAGATGCCCACACTGGTGATTCAGACCATACACGTGAGGACTCCTGCTCTAAAATTAAAGTAGACGGTCTTAATCATGACCGAGGATTTATCTGAGGAGCTGTGAAAAATCCTGCTGCCCAGGCCAGACCCCCTAAACCAAACAAATTGGATCTCTGAAGACAGAACCCAGGCGAAAGTATTTTTCAGAGGGTCCCAAGTGTTGCCAGGGGAGCAGCCCAGAGTCAGAACCACATGGTGGTTCTTTGTTCCTGAATTTTGCTGGACAGACCAGCAGCAACAGCATTACCTGGGAACATTACGGACATGTAGACTTCTCAGGTCCCACCCAGACTGCTCCAGGGCCCCTGTGCTCTTTGCTTTGCTAATGTTCTATGCTATTTTTGATAGCTGTCTATCAAATAAACTGCTCTGTCTTTGTTTTTATTTATTTATTTACTTATTTTTGTGGGAGTAAGATCAGAACTTCATATCTGGCATTTAGGGATCCCAGTGTTTTGGGAGGCAGAGGTGGGAAGATCACTTGAGTCCAGGAGTTTGAGATCAGCCTGGGCAATGTGGCCAGATCCTGTCTCTACAAAAAAATAGAGAAATTAGCTGATCATGGTGGTGCACACCTGTAGCCCCAGCTACTTGGGAGCCTGAAGCAGGAGGATCACACCCGCATTTAACACACAGTCTTCACTGTATTTAGGAAACTCTGCAGAGAAATCAAGCACTGAGGAGCAGGTCCCGCTTAGAGAGATTTTGTGATGGTGATTATAGGCTAAGAACAAAATACCTGCAGAAACGGGGAACCTGCTTCTGATACTGGTATGATGGAGAGAGTGTTAAGGAGACAAATAGAACAACGGAAAATACCAGTGACTGAATCCTCCGATCAGCACTCACTTTTTTTTTTGAGATACAGTCTCACTTTATCGCCCTGAGTAGACTGCCCTGGCATCAGCTTAACTCACAGCAGCCTCAAATTCTTGGGGTCAAGCAATCCTCTGGCACCACCCTCCTGAGTAGCTGGGACTACAGGTGCCTGCCACAATGCCCAGGTAGTTTCTTAATTTTATTTATGCATTTATCTTTTTTTTTTTTTTGAGAGACACAGTCTCACTTTGTTGCCCTGGGTAGAGTGCCCCAGTATTATACCTCACAGCAACCTCAAATTCTTGGGCTTGCAAGAGTTCCTCTTGCCTCAGCCTCCTGAGTAGCTGGGATTACAGGTGCCTACCACAACACCTGGCTATTTTTAGATGAGGTCTCACTCTTGCTCAGACTGGTCTCAAACCCCTGAGCTCAAGCAATCCGCCTGCCTCAGTCTCCCAGAGTGTTAGGATTAGAAGCGTGTGCCACCGTGCCTGGCCTCAGCATTGATTTTTTATTAATATGTCTGAACAGTTTCTTGCAATGAGCCTTTTACTTAAAAAATCAAATTGAGAAGAACTAGATTAAGCATCTTTATATGGACACATTCCTTGCAAGGATTTCCAACCCTTTTCTTTTTTTCCCCTGCTGCACATTGGAGGAAGAGTTGTCTTGGGCCATACTTTAAAAATACAAACACTAACTGAAGCTAAAAAAAGGTCCATGCATAATTGTCATGATATCTCCCATCAAAGATAAGCAAGCAGGTCTCAAATAATCTGCATGAGGCCCACGGGCCACGGGTTGGACGCCCCTGCTTAGAGTATTATAACAGTCACTTTTACATTGAATCTTCTTAAAATACCATTACCTTTCTACTTTGTAGCACCTGCTACCTCATCTGGGGAAGGCCAACCAAGTAAGTCCATCTGTGTGGCCCTGCATCTGGCTGTGGGGTGGCTGGTGGCCTGTCCTCCATATCACCTTTTCTCAGATGCTGTTTTGTTAACTTGAAGGGTGATCCCAAAGTGCCAGATATGGAGTTCTGTCTTACTCCCATAAAAAAGAAAGTCAATAAATAAAAAACAAAAACAGAGCAGCTTACTTGATAGACAACTACGAAAAAAGGCACAGAATGTTAGAAAAATACAGTGAGCACGGGAGCTGTGGAGCCCAGCTATCTGGACTCAAACCGTGATTCTGCCACTTACTAGCTGTGTGTCCTTAGCAAGCAACTTAACCTCTCTGTAACTCATTTTCTTCATGTATAGAATGGCAGTGATGCTGGTGATACTAGTCTGTGCCTGACAGGGTTGTTGAGAGGACCAAATGAGTTACTGCTGGTCGAGCCTTTCAGTCTGGCCTGGCATGGCGGCTGTGTGATAACTGTTAACAAACACAAGGGAAGAAATACAGGATTTATATTCTTTTGCATGGCTCCATCCCAGGGAAACCCTGAAAGATAGTATCTTAAGCTCTGATGCTGTGGCTGAGTCAGTTTGGTGAGCAAATGTCTCCAAAGAGGAGAGGACATAAGTCTTTGTTGTACAGCTGAGGAACAAGAAGTAATACATCATTTAGAATGGTGATAAGAAGGACATAAATTAATGAAGAAGATATTTTTTAAAAGAGGAAGCCCTAATCGTCCAAAGCACCTTAGCAAATCCCCTCTCTGAAGTAAAGGTTAGGCTATACCAGATTCATAAGAGGCGTTTGTAGAGCATTTGCACACAACAAAAATTCATGCTAGCATGGGATTAGAAAATTATTTTTAAAAATGCTCTCAACAAAGCGAAAAATAAAACTTTTCCACTCTTTTGTTAAGTGAATGGAGGTGTCCCCAGCCATGTTCAGAGGGCTTCCCTGGCCATGCAGTTCTATCTCTTGGGGCGTGTGGGTCCACGCAGCCACATAATCCAAACATACTAGAAACACACACACAAACACATAAGCTGGGCTGCTTTCCCCAGGCCCAGCGCCTCCACAAAACCACCACGAACCATACACAAGGGTCACATATCACATCATCACCCAAATCACACATTTCCATTTGTGAAAACAGCCTGGCCAGAAGTTTCTTCCTCCTCATCTGAAAGGGATTTGGCTCTCTGGTCAATTCTTCTCCACCTTTCTGTTGATTCCTTCTCTTTCTGACTCCCTTTTAAAGCTGAAGGGCTTCACCCTTGACTGTCTTCTCCGTCAGCATCCCCTCCCTTGCATATCTCATTTTGCCCCCAGTACTTTGCCTTTGTGTCTCGGTTATAGACCTCTCTGCTGAACTCCAGCCTCATCGAACACAGCTGTCTGCTCTTCCTCTTGTACATTTCGCAGACACTTTGAATCTATCACATCCAAAGCTGATCTTTTCCCCAAAGCTCCTTCTTCTATCATAAATCTCAGTTGACAGAAACTTAAACCCTACAGCTATCCAGACCCCAAATCTTGGAGCCATTCTCAATTTTCCTCTGTCACAGTCAACATGAATTCAACGAGGAAAGCCTGATTCAAAAATTGTGCAGAATTTGATCACTTCTCACCACCTCTACTGCTGGATCACTCTGATCTGAGCTGCTATTGTCTCTTTCCTGGATTATTGAGCCGGCTTCCTAATCTCTTTACAATATTAGTCAGCCCCTGCCATTCCTTTGCTCAAAACCTAGCTTGGCTCTATATTTTACTCAGTAAAAATTAAAGTTCTCAGCCTTTTATAGTCTGGTCACCCCCTGCCTCTCTGGCTCTCCAGAACCTGCCCCCTGCCCCTGCCTCTTTGGACAGACTCCACCCAAAAAGGGTATTTGCACTGACACTTTTGATCACCTGCACATTCTTGACTCAGAGACATATAGTCTCCCATGGTGTACTCCTTCACCCCCTTAAAGTCTTTGCCCCAAAATCATCTCCAACCACTAGTTGTAAACCTGTAGCGCCCCCCCATCCCCTACATCCCCAATCCCCTTTACCTTGCCTTACTTTTCCCCTTAGCACATTTGATCTTCCAATATACTAAATAATTTACTAATTTATTATCTGTCTCTCCTTGCTAAAATATAAGCACCAATAGGTCGTGAAAATTTGACATATTTTATTCATATAGTAAGTACTCAATAAATATTTGTAGAATGAATGAATTTCTGATTGACTTGGTTCCTAGCTTTAGTACTCTGCAAGCTTGTTGGGGTAGGGAGCCCCAGCTATCCTGCTGGGTCATCAGAAGTGTGTATTGCATGCAAAAGACCAAACAAGTTTCTTCTTCCAGTAAGGAGGCATTTTATACCTCTCTAAGTCCATGCCGGGGTCTGCTGGCTTCTCTCTTTAGATAGGTCCACAATACCTATTTGCTGTGGCAAGTACTTGGCTATACTGATGTGAATCTTAGTGTCAAGGTCTGCACCTTATCAGTCAGCTTGGGCTCTGGGACCTCCTGCCACCCAATGTGATGCAAATGTGCACAATCATTAGCAAAACCATTGGCTAGTTCCTGGTTCAGCGCTAAGCACCAGTAAAGAGAGGCATGTTTAAAAGTCCACGGTCCTTAATTTTATGTATTATGCAATGGTACATCCCCATCCCTGCCTGGGAACCAAAAGGGCGAGCGATACTAAATGTAATCAAACATTATAGCCTAACTCCATGGGAGACTGTATGTCTCAGTCTTCCTGTTTCAGAACTGTAAAATGCACATCCCTTGAAGCTGTAAGATTTCGTTGAGAATACTACAGACATATTTCACAATGATTAATAAGGATGAGACCCTATAGATTTCTGGAAAAGCCATCCATCTCTGTTATTTCAGAACTTTTGGTCATCATCCCGTTTTTCTCTCTGTTTCAATTAACTTTTACCTCTTTGGTTAAAAAAATAAATTGCACAGGGCATTAACAGAAATTCTCTATTGCCAAATATATTGAGCTGAACAGTGAATATATGCTAAGTATGGAGACATATTTCTGTTGGAAATTTAATACTACATACTATTTCTAGATATTTACATCATTTATTTTTTTCTTAAACTATACATGCAATGATTTAAGATGTGTTTTTCCATGAATGAGTGATAATAAATTACGTTTAAATAGTAAAATGACTATTGGCCTTGAGTATCCCAATGCTGGCTACCAATTCCCTGAGAGGGCAAATCTAACAAGGAGATTAGCAGCAATACCACTTTTGAGAACCTGCATTGAGCCCCTTTAGTGTGCATATGTAGAGTTGTCAGATCCTCAAAGATACCATGAAAATTAGGTGTTCAACTTGCTTTACAGATTTGGAAATGATAGTTCAAGAAGGCTGAAATAACTCACCCAAGGTCACACAGCTAGCAAGTAGTAGAGTCAGGTTTTGAATCTTGGCTGAGGTTATTGCATGCATGCTAAGTGCCTGGGCCCACTTAAGTCATGGGCTACTGTGGTTGAGGGAATAATTTAGACTGGTGTGTGCATTCTCTGGGATGGTTCCTGATCTATAGCAGAGGCTCCATGGGTGTTAGTTTTTCACATACTATTCTCTTAAGATGATTTCCAACAGCATATACAGAAGGCAATAAACAAACCCACAAGAAGTGTGACCGCAGGAAAAAGGCTGTGGAATTATCATAAGAACAGCAAATAGCTTTTTGCTGGGTGCTGTCCTGTGTCATTTTTGTGTATTAATTCATTTGATCATTTCCACATTTCCTGTGAAATAGGTTTCAGTGTTGTCACTCCATTTGATAATCTTCCTCTGGTTTCACATATATTACAGGCAGTAAATGAGAGAAATCAAATTAGAACTCAAGCTGTCTGCCTGCAGATAATGTAAGCCCTTGACCACTGTCCTATACTGCCCACTGAGTTAATGGCCTGCTGTAGTCTAGATACTGTGTACACATGCACGTGTGTGTGTGTGTGTGTGTGTACTCCACCACTGTGAATTGCATTGATATAATTTTGTGGCTTTTTTTCCTCTTACAATGCCTCAGTATGATTCCACAATCTGAGATTTTCTATTACCTTATCAGAGACTCATGCTCTCAGGTAGATGGCAGAGATATGCTCAACACACGCAAGGGAAGTTGACCAAAGACAATGGGATTGACTTTGGCCACAGTACCCTTCAGTGCCAGGCACAGTATTGGAAACATGTGCACACACACACACACACACGCACACAAACACACACACAAAAGAAGAAAGAAAAGAAAAATGATGCTAAAATGTGTTTAACTGCAGATTATACTGATGGTGTAGTTTGAATAAATACCCTTGCATAAATGGTGTAGTTAGAATAAATACACTTTCATGCCCTTTGAAAGTGTTAAATCACTTGACACGTGCAAAGGATAACTGTGTCCTAGGAGAACTGTCCCAATGGGCTCATGAACAAGAATAATCAACACCATTTAATTCTGTTTTCTTGGTGTGGCCCCATCCCCCTTGGTCTCCACCTTTGTAGCTGGATGAATAAAGCTTTTGTAATCAGATTCCTTTTTCTACAATGGTAAAATATTTCTGAGAAATATGTTAGAGCCAGATTTTCTTTAAGTGGTGGTATCTTGTGTTGTTTACTTTAAAAATAGTTTCTAGTGCAAGGGATAACTGTGTCCTAGAAGAACTGTCCCAAAGAGCTCATGAACAAGAATAATGGTTTGTCCCATTACTTTCTGGAAAGCAAATGGGATGTTGATGTGAACTCAGAAAGGGGTCAGACCACAGTGACATATATTTTTTGGTTTCTAATCTTACCTCCACTGCCATTATGGACTATGTTACACAACCGTCTACCCTAAGGTCCAGCCATTCTACAGTCTTTTATCAACTCTCAGAATGGTCTTAGCTCAGCATGGCTTTAGCTGAGGGCTTAGGGACCAGTGGGTGGCCAGACCTCAGGCTCTGGGCATGGACACCCAGACCTCTAGTTCTACACTGAAATAGAATTATGACATCACTGTGGGCCTATCAGATCGTTTGTCTCAGTTCAGTCTTGGATGCTGTGAGATGGTAACTCCCAGATGATTTGATCTGTAATATTGTATAGTATGCTGAATAACATGACAATATTAATTAACTGAAAAGTTTTTCTTCCATCATATTTATTTATTGATTTTTTTGCCACTGCAGAAAGCAGTTTCAGAAGGGGAATTAGCCTTTCCCCCTCCCCCAGTTTAGCAGAGTATAAGCTAAGAAGAAAATGTCTCAGTAACTAATGTTCACCACACTCAATTGCTTAATCCAAAAATTTTAACCAGTAGTCATTTATATGTCCTCTCTTGTACTCACAGCCAATATTCAATCCGCAAGGAGGTATTATCCTCTCTACCCCCAAAACATTTCCTGAGTTTGACTATTTTTATCATATCCTCTACTATGATCTTTATTCAAGGCATTATCATTCCTTGAGGAATTCCTTGGGTCCAGCAACTGGACCAATGCAGCAACCCTCTCATGGGTTTCCTGCTCCCCTCTCTGTCTCCATATATCATCCAGAGATGACTTTCTAAAGAACACGTTCTTTAGAGGTCATGTTATACCACTGTCCTGCTTAAAGCTCCCAGCACTTTTCCTTTCCAATCAGATTAAAATCTTTTTTCTTTTCTTTTTTAATTGACACATAATAATTATACACATTTATGGGATACATAGCGATATTATGATACATATAATGTAATAATGATGATGTAAAGGTAATCGGCACACCCATCACCTCAGACATATACCACTTCTTTGTTTGGGAACAGTCAGTATCCTCCTTCTAGCTATTTGAAACTATATATTATTTTAAACTACAGTTATGCCACAGTGGTATAGAACACTAGAACTTACTCCTTCTATCTAGCTATAATTCTGTGTGCTTTAATAAATCTCTCCCTATCCTCCCAGTCCCCTACTATTCTCAGCCTCTAGAATCCTCCGTTCTACTTTTTATTTGTATGACATCAACTTGTGTTAGCTTCCGCGTATGAGTGAGAGCAGGCAGTGTTTAATTTTCTGCTTCTGGCTTATTTTACTTAACAATGTCCTCTGGTTCACGTTACCATGAGTGACAGGATTTTTTTCTTTTTGTGGCAGAATAGAATTCTATTGCTTATATATATTGCATTTTATTTACCCATTCATGTGTTGACACCTAGATTGACTCTATATCTTGGCTACTTCGAATAGTTCTGCAAAAACCATGGGGGTACAGTTGTCTCTTTGATACACTGATTTCCTTTCCTTTGCATAAATGCCAAGCAGTGGGATCACTGGGTCAAAGAGAACTACTGATAATTCCACTTGTAGTTGTGTTGAGGAACGTCCTCACGGCTCTACATGGTGGCTGTCCTAGGCTAGGTTCTCACCATTAGTGTATAAGAATTCTCTTTTCTACATATGCTCATCAGAATTTGTTAGTTTTTAAATCCTTTGATGACAGCCACCGTAACTGGTGTGCGATGACGCTGCCTTGTGGTCTTGATTTGCATTTCCCTGACGCTTTGTGAGGGTGAGGTTTTTCCATGTATCTGTTGACCATTTATATGTCTTCCTTTAAGGAATGTCTTTTCTTAAAAGATCACTTGCCCATTTTAAAGTTGGATTGTTTGGAGTTTTTTTCTGTGGAGGGGTTTGCTTTCCTGGTATATTCTCACCACTCATCCATCTCCTAAGATTAAAACCTTGACTCCTTCCAACAGATGGCCTGAGATTCTTCATCATCCCTCCTTCTCTCTTTAACCTTTTCTTTGTCCACCTGCCACCTCATTCACGATGTTCAGGCACCACGTTCAGCCTTGTATGTGTTTGAAGGCTTGTGCATTGATGTGCACGCTGCCTGGAATACTCTTAGATTTTGCAAGAGTTGCCTCTTCCTTCTCACTCAGGTCTAACTCAAGTGTCACCTCTCCCAGAAGGAAGAAAAATGCATTTCATGGCAACCTGGATTCTTGTAGAATTCCTTCCTCTGTGTCCTAAGTATAAACCTCATGAGGGTACGGACAATATTCAGATTAGGAGGAGTTACAATGCAGGGTCACTAAAACCTACAAGACACAAATCATTTCTGGTACACAAGCCATTGGGGCAGGAATTTTACAGACTATTGCTATTTATAGACTATGCTATTTTGGAAAAAGCATCTGTGCTAGGCAGGATAGGTAAGGCTACCGTGTAGTAACAAGTGACTCAAAAATCTCACTGCCTGACCACCAGATTTTTATTCATTTGTTTTTGGTTTTTCTCTACCTATGTTGCGTGTTTGATGTGGGACAGTAAGATGTCTGTTACTCTGAGCCAGAGGCTTCATGTCAACGTGTGGGTCCATGTTTGCTGAAGCAAATAGTAAAAAGGGAATTAGTGGAATATACATTAACTCTTAAAGATTTTGCTCGGAAATAACACCTATCACTTTCCTTACACTTTAATGACTAAAGACATTTACATGGCCATATATAACTCTAAGAGGTCAGGGAAATGTAATTCTACCACGCAGAGGGAGGAGAACGGGGACTATTTGGGGAGCTGCTGTGATGATGATCTTACCATCCCAGCAAAACAACTGGTTAAAAAGTTGTACTTGGGGAATTTTGATCAGTTGCAAGTGTACAAATGTGCGTAGAGGAGGCACACGCTGGTGAAGGTCATACTGATATGCATTAACAGCAGGTGAAATAGGGAACCATGGAAGAAGAACAGTCAAATGAGGCATTAGGAGAAGAAAAATGCAAATTGAATCAGATCAGAAACTACCCCTGCTACCACCTTTTCTTACCTAGAGACCTGTGAGTGAGTTTTTAATAGTCTATTCATCTACAGTGGTGCTAATTGTTCATTCTTGGGAAAGCAGAAAAACGCAGTTATGAAATTTTATCTAGAGTTTAAATATCTCATGGAACCCTGGCTGGAGAACTTTGTTTGCCATACCTGTGAGAGTGTTTCCACCAAATCCTTGAGTAGGAGCAAATGATAGTTAATGTTACAACTTTGGTGAAAAAGATTTGAAGTCACTTTTGCATAAATGATGTTGAAGTTATAACATCCCAAGTGAGCTATACAGATTTTCTCCCCATTGTGTGGATTTAGTTATCTTCCATTTTAATCCAGCTTCTCTCCTATGCTTTCTGTTGCTCTAATCTATCAGTTTCACTCCTAAAATTTCACCCTAATTTATCAAATCCTTTCTGTTTCTACTAACCTCTCCACGCTACCTCTACCTCCCATCTTCAACATAGTAATAGCCTTATAACTGTCTGCCTTATGCACTCACAACCCTGCAAACCAGTTATTAGTCTATTGCAGCCAGATTGCTTTTTTTTTTTTCTTTTTATTTTCTTTTTGAGGCAGCGTCTCACTCTGCCACCTGGATAGAGGGCTGTGGCATCATAGCTCACAGCAAATTCAAACTCTTGGGCTCAAGTGATTCTCTTGTCCCAGCTTCCTGAGTAGCTGGGAATACAGGCCCCTGTGGAAACGCCCGGCTATTTATTTTTTTAATTTTTGGTAGAGATGGGGTCTTGCTCTTGCTTGGGCTGGTCTCAAACTCCTGAGCTCAAGCAATCTACCTGCCCAGGCCTCCCAGAGTGTTAGGATTACAGGCATGAGCCACTGTGCCCTGTCCCAGTATGGTTTTAAAAAATTATTTCATGACGCACCCATACAGCTAAAAAATCTTCAGTTGATTCCCATCAAAGATCAGGACAGTCAACCTAATCTCCAAGAAACTGGATGGCCTGAGTGTCTCCAGCCTCTACTTCTGCCAGTCTGCCCCTCCCTCCCTGGGTTCTGTGCATGCTGCGTCTGCCCCGCTGCCAATGCTGCCCCCTTCTCCTCTTTTGATCAGAGTAATAATACACAAGGTTAAAAAAACAAACTATACCAAGAAGCTTACAAATGTAAAGGCAACAGACTTCTGTTTATCTACCATCCCTCCCCACCTAAGAAGCAAGTTATTTGAACTTGTAGCTACTTCATATGGTACTTATGATCATCTTTATAAAGAATTTTCTCATACTGCCACTTCTTAATTTATCCATTTTAAGCATCACTTATTTATTTTCTCCCACAGAAGATGAGGATTTAACTATTCCTTCACCACCCTCTCATCTCTTATCCTTTAAATACCATTAGTTACTATTTTTTATTAAACTATCACTTGAGATTTATTATGTTATGATTACATAAAATCCACTGCAGAACTAAGTGTAATATTTTGAAATGTCTTTTTTATAGAGTTTTCCTAGAGTTTCTAATTGCTTCACTTAAAAATTCCCCATACATTTTAAATTCTCAAAACTCTATGATATTGAATTTTTTATTTATGACATTTATTTTATAATATGTATATATTTTAAATTTCAGAATATTACAGGGGTACAAATGTTTTTGGTTCCACAGACTGCCTTTGTACTGCTTGAGTCAGGGTTGTAAGTGTGCCCATTGCTCAGATAGTGTTCATTGTATCCATTAGGTATGATTTTTACTCATCCCTCCCTGCCCCTCCCACCTGACTGATTTCCACTGAGTTTTGCTTCTCTCTAAGCACACGAGTGCTCGTCTGTTAGTTCCAATTTAATAGTGAAAACATGTGGCATTATTTTTCCATTCTGTAGATACTTCACTTAGAATAATGGTCTCTAGTTTTATCCAAATTGTTGCAAAAGGGATTAAGTCATCTTTCTTTGCAGTGGGATTGCTAGATCAAATGGTAGCACTTTTAGTTTTGTGAGGAATCTCCATACTATTGTCCAGAGGTTGTACTAATTTGCAGTCCCACCAATGGGTGTATAAATATTTCTTTTTCTCTCCATTCATGCCAGCATCTTTTGTTTTTGAACTTTTTGATGAAAGTCCTTCTTACTGGCATTAGATAATATCTCATTGTGGTTTTGATTTGCATTTCTTGATGATGAGTTGCATTGAGCAGTTTTTCATGTTTGTTGGCCATTAGTCTATCTTCTTTTGAAAAGCTTCTTTCCCTTCATGTCTTTGTCCACTTTTTTATGGGGTTGTTTTACTTGTCTTGCTGATTTGCTTTAGTTCTTCGTAGATGCTTGTTATTAGCTCTTTATAGAATGTATTGCGTGTGAGTATTTTCTCCCATTCTGTAGGTCATCTATTTGCTCTGTTGATTTATTTATTTATTTTTGTTGCTGTGATTGCCATTAGGGGTCTCATAAATTCTTTGTCTCCGCTGATAACCTAGAAGAGTTTTTCCAACATTTTATTCTGGAATTCTTACAGTTGCAAGCCTTACATTTAAGGACATTATCCATCTTGAATTAATGTTTGTGAGTAGTGAGAGAAATGAACTCCATTTGAATCTTCTATATTGAACATGTGGCTATCCAATTTTCCCCAGCACCATTTATTGAATAGGGATTCTTTTCCCCAGTATAAATTGTTGTCTCTCATCAAAGATCAGTTGACAATATGTGGCTGGTTTTATATCTGTATTCTCTATTCTGTTCCACTGGTCTATGTTTCTATTTTTGTTCAAGTATCATGCTGTTTTGGTTACTATAGCCTTGTAGTCTAGTTTAAAGTCTGGTGAAGTGAGGGTGACTGGAAAGATCACCTATGTGGTCTGTCTAACGAGGGTACAAGTAAACTTTTCTACAACGAGAGTATAAATGTTTTAACACAATAACTAAGTAAATGACACAAAGTCTATGTTAACCAGTTTGATGAAAATATTTCAAAATGTATATCAAAACACTACACTGTACCCCATGTTTGCATTAATGTATACAGCTATCATTTAATAAAGAAAAATCGGGTACCTTTTTGTTGAATACTACTATTACTACTCATCAAAAAGCCTTAAACTTGGGAATGATGGGAAAGTATTTCCCCATTTTGAAAAATGACTTTTCCTCTCAAAGACTATATTGTATTTAACATACATCATGCATTCAAGAATCTCTAAATCCAGTTAAACAGACTTAGCAATTATATATTTTATTTTAATAAAACTACCCTATACTTTAGTCTTTATACATAATTTTCTAAATTCTATAAAACACTCCTGACAAAATCTAAGCTCACCTTTGTTTACATTCCTTTCTTATTTATCTCTCTTTTGACAATTTTTATTACAATTATTTTTATATTAGGTTATTATCATAGCTTTCCTGCTGGAATTTAAATCCTTGAATAAAACATAACTCATTTTGTATTCCTTTTCCTATACAAAGACTAGTATCCTGAGTATAACATAGTAACTTTGAAGTTTATAATTCTCTTAATTTCTAAATTCAATAAATTCTAATCATATAATTCTTAACCATAAGGAGTCTTATTGTGTAACCTGAGGCACTAATGGTTTCTGACTTTAGGATTTCATGGATAATTGTTAGACTATCTGAATTAAAATCATCTATGAAAACACAAAAGAAAATTTTTTTAAGTCACAAAAATTATTTTGCTACTAAGGATCAAGAATGTTATTGATGGCTTCAGTATAAATTATGAAAAGCAAAAAATAAATGCACCTTTTACTTCAGTTTTATGTCATGATGTAAATGATAATGAGTTTGACTTTCTGTTATAGATACCCAAATTTGAATTCCAGATTGACTATTAAATCCCAGTGACATATTTTGTCTTTCTAAGTCTCAATTTCCATGTCTGAACAATGCACAATAATTTATCTCTCATGGACAGGTGTCCATAAACTGCGGGCCCACAGGCCACATGTGACCCGCCTAGGACATTTATCTGGCGCACCAGGTGTTTTTGCTGCTGCTGCCTGTCCTACTTAGTAGCTGACTTGGCCCTGGGCCCACTGTCCGGCCCTCCAATGGTCTGAGGGACAGTCAATTGGCCCCCTGTTTAAAAAGTTTGAGGACTCCTGCTCATAGGGTTGAGGTGAAGTGCAGTGTAGGGCCAGACAATCACTAAATGATAGGCAGATCTTATTTCTTTCTATTTACCATTTTGAACTTTACCATTGCCCTCTAATCCTGGAAAACAGTAATGGTTAAAGTAATCCCTCCACTTTCAGTTTTGGAAGCTTCCCGCCTTCCCCATATAACTTACTTAAACAAAACCAAAGACCTTCCAAATTCCTTTTATTTGCTCATAAATAATTAGTACGACTATTTGTACCCTCTGACTAATCTGGATGAAATACTGCAACTGGGACTTTACCTTACAAATGTATACAATGTGACCTAATCATATGTACCCTCATATTAATCCAAAATAAAAAAAAGGAATTAAAAAATACCTACCCACCACTTTGGTTTGACCAAATAGAAGTTCTCTTCTTTCACTGGGTCTCAAAACCTTGACACATACTCGGCCTGATCCAGCATACAACTCCTCCTTAAAAGGTCCTTTGGAGCATTTACCGACCTCACAGAAAAACATTCCCTAATCAACTATCTGATCACAAAATCGTGTCATCTTTTCATCACTCAGTTCTTTCTGGACTTTTTTCACTCTACCCTACAAAAGAAAATTTATTTTATTCTATTTTTTTTTTTTGAGACGGAGCCTCAAGCTATCCCCCTGGGTAGAGTGCCATGGCATCACAGCTCATAGCAACCCCCAACTCCTGGGCTCAAGTGAGTCTCCTGCCTCCGCCTCCCATGTAGCTGGGACCACAGGCGCCCGGCCACAACACCCGGCCATTTTTCAGTTGCAGCCATCATTGTTGTTCGGTGGGCCCGGGCTGGGGATTCGAACCCGCCACCTTAGGTGTACGTGGCTGGCACCTTAGCCGACTGAGCCACAGGCACCGAGCCAGAAAATTTATTTTTTGCCTAACCGTGGAGATATACAGATCTCATGGTTGAAGCATTCTCCCTATTCTAATAGTCTCTCTCCCCACTCTTGCAATCCTTTTGAATACAATCTCTTTTACCTAAATCTAGATTGTTTGTATTTGACAATATCAGCATTATATGGTTTAATTCATATTTATTTCTATTAAGTGCTCCTCTACATAAATTGAAAGATATCTTAAAGCAAACAGAGATATGAATAAGCATAATATTCATTTGACAGGCTTTCAGAGAATGTGTATTTTATTTGTTTACTGAACTATGGACATCAGAATGATGTTCAGTTTTATTCACTTTTGAAATGATGTGCCTACAACTGAAAGTTACAAAAAGAATGAAGTAAATTCCCTTTGAAAATAAGAATAAAAAAGTTTATTACTACATGGATCCTTGTAATTATTGGGTCACAATTGGAACATACCATTCTCCCTCCCTACAAGTAATGTCAACACTAGCTTCCAAACTCAAAATATATGATTTAAAAATATATTCCATGCTTTATTGCACTGTTTTGAAAAAAGTTATTAAAGCAGCAATTCAAATGTTAGTTATAACATTTTGTCCATTATTTTTGGTGAATCAGATATTAGGAAAACTATTAAAATTGAATGTGTACTATTAAATATGACATTGTGTAGCACACTTAAAATGGACGTGTTCCCTGCTGAATTTATTTATATGAAACACATAGAGACTCACAAGATTCTAAAACACTCTATGCATTATTTCATAACTTTTGTGTTTTTGATATAAGAAGTGAACCAGCAACATTGCAAGCATGGATTCTGTTCTACTAAATGAATAGCCTTACTGTTAAAGTTGTAAGATGTTTAAAAATGAGATTTGGATAATTAATTATTTTAGAAAACAAATTCAAAAGCAATAGTTTCTCTTACACAACATTCTGGGAAAGGAGTTCTCACTTGTGGTAACCCATTAGACTCACCTGATGAGACTGAAAGATAAATATAGATGCTTGCGCCTATACCTCCTAAATTAGAAACTTGGAAAGTAGAGGCCAAGAATTTATGTATTTTAAACACTTGCTAGTAGATTCTTTTTCACGGTCAGGATTAAGCAACATATAAAGACACAAAACATTGTGGGCCTCTGATAATCAATAGATCTAGCTTACTTTCTTTAGCAATACCTGAACTTTTCTTGCCCTAAATATGAGTCTCTCAGGAAAATAAACATGGTGCATTGCTGGCCTGTGCTCCACACTCTTAAGAGTATCAAAAATTAAACACAACTGAAAAATTAAATCATTTTCAATCTTGTGCAAGTTCAGTTAGATGATACAAATCTTGTAGAAAATCTTTTTTTCTTTTTTTTTATTAAATCATATCTGTGCACATTAATGCAATCATGGGGTACAATGTGCTGGTTTTATATACAATTTGAAATATTTTCATTGACTGGTTAACCTAGCCTTCATGGCATTTTCTTAGTTATTGTATTAAGACGTTTATATTCTACACTTAGTAAATTTCACATGTACCCTTGTAAGATGCACTGTAGAAAATCTTGATTTAATAATAGGACTAGATTTCATGTTGCTTTTTAAAAAAGAATAAAACAAATGTGCGTTCATTCAAAAGGAATTAAATTAGAAGTGGATAGACAAATGAACTGTAGCTTGCAGTTTCTTTTGCTACCAATGCTAAATGCAATTCTAATCAGAGAAATACTATTCATGTTGGTGAAGCCAAGGCTGCCAGCTTGGAGTAAGTGGAAGGAAACAGGACTGTGCAAGCTCAGAATTGGCAGCTCTATGGTTAATCATGCTATGAACCTTTGCTTTAATGCCTAATTTGTTCTTCCTATGTGGAGGTATCTAATGCTCTTCTCAGTCTGGTTATTTTTGTCCTTCTAGCCACATGGAAGAATTATACACTTTTTCACCTTGCTCCTGGCAAAATAATAAAAATAAATCTGGTCAAAGATTTGTGGATAGAAGTACTATATGTCACTCCAGGACCACAGTATTTCATTTAATTGCAAGATTTTCCAGCAGTCCCCTTCCTCTTGCCATAGTGACCAGAAGCATTCCACATGGTGTAATTTTCTCAATCTGGAGTCTGAATGAGGATGATATGCAGCATGGCTCACATCCCCAACATCATCCTCAAACTGACATTTTGCAAGAGCAAACACATCTTTTCTGTTTTTAGTTTTAGCCCATTGATATTTAGAGACTGTTTGTTACTACAATGTAACCAAGACTATTCAGATTAAAGGAATAAGCCAGGTTGATGAAAACACATTTTATGAATGCAAAGTTAATATGTAGTATCAGGAAGACAACACGTCTACTTCTTTTTTTTTTACTATTTTTACTTTTTTTTTGCCTTTCCTTTAACTTTAACTCTCTACAGGTATTCCCCTTCCAAAATATAAAAACTGAGATTAATCATGGATGAGTAATCATGAGTTAAAGCCAATGTGTTTTTTTAGCACATACCACATTTATACATTATTCATAATTTTAACCAACCCTACACCTAAGAACTGCACTATTAATGATTCTTAGAAGTTGTTTTTTAGGTTTAATGAAATTCTTAACTGCTGAAAATCTACAATCATTAAACTATGTGTATATCACCATCTTCTTTCTCTGTGACTCCTTAATCAAAGCATATACCTATCAATAAGTTGAGAAATCAACATGGTTCCTTCTGACTACAAACTAAAGAAACTTGGCTTGATGTCTGTGTAAAAGAAAGACTTATATCTAGGTAACATCAATCAAAAATGAATATTTTTCTGAATTCTCCCCCATTCTTTCCTTAGAGGTATCTGAAAAGCAAGTGTAACACAAGCCAGCAGATTCCTATTTACTGCTAACTCATGCCAACTTGGAAATGAAACCAAGAACATCTTAAATCTAAATGAAAGCATGAAATCAGAAAACACAAAGTACCACTTGTACTGCCAGCTTCCTTATAATAACACCATGTTCATTATAAGGATGCCAGTTCATTGAAAAATACTGCAGTTGATACTAACATTATTGAAAGTGTGACTTACAGACTAAAACATATGCTTCTCACATAGTCACTTAATTTTGGCATGAAATAATTAATTCTAGATAACCTAGTATATATTATTGTCAACTGAATAATTGATGCTTTAAAGCTTATTTAGCTTATCATCATTTTTACATATCTAAAATATATATTTTTCTATTTTATGATAGCCATGAAGATTGTTAATTTATGAAGGCAATGCCTATAAAAGTCCATCTTTGTATGTTCTTTCTATATTTTAAACATCAGAAGTTTTTGAATAAAAATGATGGAGGATACTTCAAAATTAATAATATACTTTGAAAATATTTATTTACATGTTTATCATAAAATTCTCCACATTTCAAGAGAATGATGCTTTCATTAAAAATAAAATAAAAGTACTTTCTGAAAGGCAATAGAATATGCCTTGAGTATGAAAATCTCAACTGTTTATTGTCTTCAATATTCTCCTTAATAATGGTATTAGGCAACAACAACTAAGAGCAGGGGCATGCTGCTAGGACGTTATGTACATTATTTCATATCTTCACAGGATCACTTGGGAGATTACTGATAACTAAAGTTAAGTTCAAAGTAGCTAAATAACTTTTTATTCAGATAAGTGGCTAAACAGGTATCTGAACACAGATTTGTCTAGATAGAGAGTCAATGATTCCCATTTATCTGTAAGAACAACCCCTAAACACCTCTTTCTCCTTGGTGGAACACACTTGCTTGGGAGTGAAAAGAAAATGGAAAGCAACATAATGCTGTTTTTCATCACAAAGCTAAGAAGAGAATAAAAATTCAGTAGAACTTCTATAATTTGACCACTTGAGGAACTATAACAAACCGGTCAACATATGGAGGTGACTAAGGAACTTGGCCTACCATACTAATACATACATGTGGTATATGTCTGGTCTGTGAAAATTAGGTCAACTTAAAGAGGAGGTTAATGGAGGGAGATGGTCATCTATGGCAGTTCTACTGCATCAGGCTTACCGTTTGTAGATAACGGGGTTTATGAACCTGCTTTAACTCCATTGTGCGGACTTTTATTATCTTTTCCTTGAATGTTTTTCCCCTAACAGCTCTACTACAAAATGTTTTTTTAGCAGAAGACAAGGCCAATTGGCATGACTAAGGTCATGAAGACACCAAAGACAAAATGACTTACAGATTTTGACCCATGGAGGACAAAACTAGCCACAATCAATAACCAGTGACTTCCATTCCATGAAATTTCATCTTTTAAAGTAATTAAAGCAGTAGGCAATTCTGAGTACTCTGTTAAGGTAAATAACTACATAGTCTATTTTGTCATCATAATATATTAATACATAGATATTTGGAGGAGGTCATATAATTTATCATCTGAACTGGGATAGTTTTAAGAATGAAGAAAGATTCCATTAATACTTGGGCAGCATTATAGTCTTAAACTTGCCCTCTCTCAGGCAAATAGGGATAACACTCACCTTGTACCTCGAACTTCACCGCTGAAGGAAGTGAAGACAGAAAGAATTTAAGAGATTTGTCCAAGGTTAGATCATAATTAACAGATTCAGAACTTGAACTCAAAGAAGCCTGATATGATATCAAAGTCCCAAACCATTCTGCCAAACCACAGTGACTATAGCAGAGTATGCAGTACAGTGTGATGGTTCTGAAATTTCAGCATGTGTGAGGATCACTTGGGGATACTGATAAAATGTACATTCCTGGACCCCCATCATAAGAGTTTCTGATCCAAGAGTTATGATATAGAGCTAAGAAACTTTGAATTTTTGTAAGCAAAATTTTTTTTCTTGCGAAATTCTGATGAAGGTGAATTGCTGCCACATTTGGAGATAATACTGTTCTCCTATCTGAACAAGCATTTATAAGACAAGATTATCTTTTTCTAAACTCAACATAATCAAAAAATGAAGAATAAAGGAAAACAATAGAAGAAAGTGAACACTTAGCCCACTCATACTGAAAATTAGAAATCTTTGACACTCTAAAAGTTACAGTATAACTAAATGTGCGTTACACAGATCTCACTGTTGTTTAAGAAAAAAATAATTTATTTGGATACCCTTGACAATGATTCTCTTGTCTCACTGCCTTGCCTAGAACTTCTGGCACTATGTTGAATAGTAGTGGAGATGGTATTTTCAGATCATCAGTATCACAAGGAGATTTTTCTTGTCTTATCATTATAATATTTACATGAAAGTTTATAATTCTAAAATAATGTGTTGCCTTAGGTAAATATTCTCATATGATCTTATTATACTGTAAACATTTCATAGTCACCACAAAGGTCAAATTGCAAGAGATCTTAGAAGATAATAATAAAACAAATATACTCCATATGAAAAATAATTTATTTCCCTCTCACGTAGACTTAGCTTTTATATTTCTTTTACTGCTATGCTCCTTCCATTCACTTCTAGCAGAATAAAGCAGCCTTTCTCTTCCCAGCTAAGTGTCGTAATTCTTTCTTTTCTTACTTGTAAAAATTATACACTATGTTATAAATGATAAATTCCAATAAATCTAAAATGCACATTTACATTATTAAATGATTCTAATTGAGACATAATTAATCTTTTTACTTTGTCTACTTTGTTCAGTGACTTGCATGACTAAGTATATGCTTCTCAAGTATTTATTTATTTAATTTTTAACAAAAAGTTATAAGACTATCACTTCATATTGAACTAAACTGAGAACGATTTCCCATAAAATGTGGACAGTACCTGCTTTGGTTATTACTATTGTACTTAGCAAATTATAATTTTTTCACAAATTCTCCATGGAATTAAATAACACAAACTATGCCTCAAAGCCATTTAGTTAGCAGAAGGGTGTGCAGAACATGTGTGCATTCAGGCAAAACCGAGCACAGTCGAACTCTCAGCTGCCTTCCATTGGCAAGCAGACGTGAGCATGTAAATTAAGCATGGTTATTCAGGGACAGCATCATGAAAAAGATACCTAAAGAAGACAATACTAAAAGTATGTTAGGAAATTGTATATCAAACCAGCATATTGTACCTCATAAATGCACTAATGTTATGATTTAATAAAAAAAATTAAGAGGAAAAAATAAAAGTATGTTAGGAATCTAATTTCCCTTTTCTGTCAATGTATAAACATGTGGGTAATGATATATTTAATTAGAGAAATGCTGATCAGTAAGAGGCACAAACCACTTCATATTTCTTTTCTGATGAAATGATATAGTTTTCCTTAAAAAGTTCAAGGAATGTGTCATGTAGTGATGAAACTATAGCACAAACAAATCAGGAAATACCTACTATGGTACAACCCAGTGGTCAAATGTATAAGTAAAACCTACAATAAAATGATAATGTCCCAATTTAAAAATCTACTAAGGTTCTGTTTGGCAGATCCTCAGTTACTATATGATCCAGCAATTCTGCTTTTAGGCATATACTTAAAAGAACTGGATATAAGCATTCAAACAAAAATTTGTAAGCAAATTTTCATAGCAGCATCATTCACAGTGAAGAAAATGCAAAAGCAACCTAAATAAACAAACTAATGAATGTATAAACTGTGGTATAACAATCAAATGGAATATTATTCAGCAATAAAAATGAATGAAGTACTGGTACAAGCTATAACCTGGATGAATCTTGAAAATATTATGTTAAATGGAAGAAGCCAGATACAAAAGGCCATAAATTATATATTCTCATTTCTAAGGTATGTCCAGAATAGGTAAATCTATAGAGATAGAAAGTAGATTAATTGTTACCCAGCAGATTAATGGTTGGTGGGTAAGGCAGAATAAGAAATGACTTTTAATGGATATGAGATTTCTTTTGTTATTAATTAAAAATGTTCTAAAATTGGTTGTGGTGATGGTCGCATACTTTTATAAATATGCTAAAATGCTATTACATTTTATACTTTAAGTGGGTCAATTTATGGTATACAAATTATACCTCAAAAATACAGCTGATAGAAAGGAAATAGAAATAAAACCTACACTAAATGCCACCATTTGTTCACTTTAAAATGGTTAATGTTGGTGCGCATGATGGGTCATGTCTTGTAATCCTAGTACTTTGAAGTGGGAGGATCACTTAAGGTGAGGAGTTTCAGGCTTCAGTGAACTATGATTGTGTCATCTTTGCACTCCAGCCTGGGTGACAGAATTAAATCCTATTAGGAAGGAAGAAAAGGAGGGAGGGAGGGAGGTTAACTTTGTTATGTGAGCTTCATCTCAATTTAAAAAAATAAAATACAACCTAATTTTTTCACTTTCTATTCAAAGGAGTATTCATTGATTAATGTATCTCATTTTAATTACTTCTTTCTTTTAGCCATTCTTTGTTTATTTTAGCATATATGAAGTTTATACTCATATAATTATTCTTGCACATCAACATATGCATTGTTTGGGTGTTGGCTTGACTATAATATTCAGTAAAGAAATAGCAAACAATTAAATATTCATCAACTCTATGGATTATAATAACTGCCTGACCTTAAGTTGAATTTTGAAGCACTTAATATTAAATTAAAATTAAAAATTAAAAGCAAAAGTAAGGGGAAATGGTGAGAATTAAACTCTTCAATCTACTCTACATGAATCTGCTTATATAATGGCAGTGTAGCTAATTCTGGACCTAACTAAAGACAAATATAAAAATTTGGATTTAGAGAAAAATATACTAAACATAAAAATAGATGAAATGGTTAAAAAGTACCCAAAACTATTTGAGTTTAAGAAATCAAAGCTACATTGTAGTATCTTCATTTACTTAAAGACTTTACATATTAAATTCAGCATGCACAAATTAATAAATTCTCCCAATAGTCAAAGCACTGTGAAACATAATACAGAGAATAGAAGAGAAGTAGTATTTTCATCTTCATAACATTAAGTTTTATGCCCTAAATGGATCAAAAGGACAAGGAAGATTTTATATTCTAAATGGATAATTAAGACAAGCCTAAAATAAAATCAACTAGAAAGAAGAGGAACTTAAAGGTATAAGAAGATAAATTATAAACAATATATATGTGATATATGTATGTATATAATATATATATGTACTTGATGTAAGAGATGTCTTGATTGTGAAAAAGCTAGTAAAAAATGACTTCTAGCAGCAAGTGTGAAAATACGTTCTTAAAGGAAGTTATAAATACACGGTAGTAAACAAGAGATTATTACACACAAAGGAAAACTGATGTTAAGAGTAAAGACATAAAAATGGGTGCAAGTAGGAGCTATGCAGGAAGTAATAAGAAGGAAGACCTGCTAAGGGGCCAAGGAGCCTCAGTAGAAGAAACTGGAGGACAGGCAGAGGAACACAGCAGGGAATGACTGCTAGCCAGGAATACCATGTTGAAGACTTGAGAAATGGTTATAGGAACAAAAAAGAAGGGACAAAGATGTGAGACCCTAGCAAATATTAACAGGTATCAATGAAGGTTGTGCATGGTATGAGTTTAAGCAAAGAAATTTTAAAAAATAAAAGCTAAATATGAGTGTACAAAATTAGTTCATTCGATCTTTTAACCCCAATCACTTTATGGACAGAAACTTTGGATCAGAGAAAATTCTTAACCAGCTAAGGCCACAGAACTAACTAGTAACTGACTAAATGGATTCCAGCACAGGCCAATCTGTCTTTACTTGGTAGGTCCTTGATGATATTGGCTCTCAGTTTAGGAAGAAAGGATAAAATAAAAAACAAAGGCCTAGAACAAGGAAACAAGTCTTTAGATTTGACAAGGTAAATGTCATTGTTTATTTTGATGATTATAGTTTCTTTGTGTTTATACTATTGTAAACTAAGCTAAATCTCTAAAAATGATAGAAATTGTAAGAATCCATCAAAGTGAAAGGAGGTAAATATAAGCCAGTTTTAGATTCCTGAGGACAGGCAGAAATAGTTAAATACATTAAAAGATCTGAATAGCGTACAATTTTGTTAAAAATTTTTAACTAAATGTATCTCCTGGGTTTAGTATATAGAAAATAGGAATTGGAAGATGCTGCAGAAATATTAAGTGACATACATAGAAGCAGTTCCTGAAAGTAAAGCTGGCTCAGACACTCAAATTTGTTATTAAAAGAAATTGTGGAATGTGCTTTTCTCTCTCTACTTTACTTATCTAGAAAAACAAATCAAAGGCATTCTTAAAATAATCTTCTCTTTATACCATACATCCATCAGAACAGTGGCCTATGCAGAGAGATGCTGCAATTTCTGAGTCTTGATGCTAACCACTTGTTTGCCTCTAATAGACCAAAGTCCTATTTGGGGGGTTTGTTACTTTAACGACTCCCTTCTGAAAACAAATCCCGGATAAGTTAGGATTAAGTTTGGCTGCAAGAAAGAGAGACTCTCTAACAGGCTTAGACAAGGTAGAAGTTTATTGCCGGCTCACATTTGAAACACCTGCAGCCCAAAAGTCCAGAACGACTGTGGCACCCCAATGAAGTCACCGGGAAACAAACTTCTCTCTGGCTAAATATTTCACCACCCCTTAAAGTATGATACTTATCTCCATGGTCCAACATGACTAGTGAATTCTAGCCATCACACCTCAACCCAAAATAACAGGATGATAGATGTGAAAACAAAAGGCAAGCTCTATTCCTTTAGATCTCCTGTCAGTCCAGCCATTTATATTTCACTGGTGACACATTGAAGCAAAGGTGGATGGAAATTAGTTTCTTTCTGCCTCATATAATGATACATCTCACTTTAAAATAATGACAAAAATCTTAAAGTCTCCTTGGCACTGGCAGGTATTGCAAATCATTTCCATGGCCATTTCACTCCCTGTACTTGACAAGTATTTCATACCTTTTGCCCTCACCCCTCAAATCGTCCATCTCTCCTTCATCCATCAAACTGCCCATCCCTCAATGGCCCATTCCTCCTTCGCAATTTCAGTGGATAATGCTACTTTCTATCTTTTTTGAAAAAAAATCAATCAATAAGAACTATACCTTCTAATTCTGTTATGACAAAATATTAAAAATTCCCTTAACTTTGCCTATATAATCTGCCTTTTTTCTAGTTATAATATTTGAACTTTCTATAGTGGTATTTTCTGGAAGCACATAATTTTGGCTTGGAAACTAACTCCACTCTACCTTATCCTGCTGTGTTTCAGTGTCTCCCCATATATGTGGAAATAATAAAATCTAGCTTACAGGGTTATTTTGATAATTAAATGATTTAATATCTATAAATTACTTACAATATTATGTGGCCCATATTAAATGATGGCCATTACTATTATCTGAAGTCATATCCTTCACTGGTGCAATGGATCCTATTTCCTCAAGCATGCTCAAAGACTTTGCTGTTTAAATATCCCCCTTTATGGCTACATAATATTCCATGGCATACATATACCACAATTCCTTAATTCATTCATGGATTGATGGGCACTTGGGCTGCTTCCATGACATAGCAATTACGTTATGGTTTAATAAAACAAATAGATAAATAGGTAAATTAATATCCCTTTTTCTCACCTGCATCATAAATTTCTCACTCTTTACTAGAACATTTCCAGTAGTATACAAATATACTACAATATTGCCCATATTAAAAACAAATTTCCTAAGTCCCATTTCTTTACTGAGCTACTAGATCATTTTTGTGCTTCCTTTTATAGGAAACTAAATGAAATATTTCTTTATACTCATTGCTTCTACTTCATCTTTGATTTCTTTTCCCTAATTGTAGTTTTCATTTTTTCCTTCGATACTTTACTTTTCAAGGCCAACAATCTCCTGCATCTTGTCAAATCCAATAATCAATTGTGTCAGTTCTCATCTTATCCTTTTTATAGCATTTACCAACTGATTGTATCTTCCATCTCAAAGCATTTTCCACTTGGCTTGGGGGGCCATGGCACTCCGTTAGTTTTTCTTTTAACTTCCTTTTTAGTCCTTGGTCTTCTGTGAAGGTTCATTTCTTCTGCTAAACATATAAAATTGATATATCCTGGAATTCAGTATGTGGACTTCTCTGACCATGCTCACTATCTTGATGATACTTGATAGACTCATGGTTTTTAATACCATTTACATGCTGAGCCCTCTCAAATTTACATCTCCAACTCAGACCTTTTCCATGAACTCGAGATTCCAATGTTTTAAATATCTACTCAAAAGCTCCATTTGAATATAGAAAAGGCCTCACAGACTTAACATAGCTAAAACTGCACCCTTAATTCTTTTTTTTTAAGTTTTTTTTTTCAGGGGCTGAATTTGAACCTGCTACCTCCGGCACATGGGGCCGGCACCCTACTCCCTTGAGCCACAGGTGCCACTCCACCCTTAATTCTTGAAAATGTTCTTCCCTTATAAACTTCCCCTTCTTAGTAAATAGCACCACAATACACCAGATGTACACACCAAAATCTAGGAAACATCCTCGACTCTGCTTTTTTTCCAACACCCTACAACTCACCTCAAGAGGTGATATGCTGAATCATCTTCCCATCACTGCCTCTGCTGCCACATTAGTACAACTACCATCATTTCTCAGTGAGATACTGTAACAGCTTCCCTACTAGCATATCTATTACCACTGGATCTAACTGAATGATCTTGGTAAAATATAAAGTTCACAGCACTGCCCTACCCACACCATCTCATTCTGGCATCAAAGTTCTTCTGTGCCTCCTTCTCTGCATAGCCTTTCAAGATCACCCTATCCGAAATAGTTCTATTTTTCACAACTCTTTCCCTTAATCATTCCTGTTTTTATAATAACACTTCCATAGTGAAAATAATATCCATTTTAAAAACTTATCTGTTAACTAATTGCATGAACATGTTAGCTCCATGAGTGCAGAGACACTTAATCTGAGTATGGTATAGGCACTCAAAAATTACTTTTCAAATTAACAAATTACAGCATCATATTTTCTATTCATTATTATCTATGAATAAGAAGATGAATTAAAGAAAGGATCCTAAATGTCAGTGAGGCCTTTGTATTACTGAAACTTGCATATGCTAACCAAATCATTGCTGTTCTAGGCCACTAAAGGCAAATTATTATACCTTTCTCTTTTCTTAATAAAATATCACAGCCCCCAAACTAGAGTATTTTAGGTTTCAAATATTTCTAAAGATATGATAAAATCAAGAATAGTGTATAGGAGGTAGCACTGTCACTAAACATGTCATTGTAGGAGAGAAGATTATTTGAAAATACTTGTATTCAATTGTCCTTTTTTGATCAGAAATGCCTGGGTTATATCTATACTATGCAAAAACAGTAAGACTAGAAAATAAACAGAAAATCAATCTATATCCGTTGAATAAGCCAAGTTTCGGGAAATGGTTAGAAGTTTAAAAAGTAGGGAGGTGCCTGTGGCTCAAAGGAGTAGGGTGCTGGTCCCATATGCCGAAGGTGGTGGGTTCAAACCCAGCCCCAGCCAAAAACTTCTAAAGAAGTTTAAAAAGTATAGAAATGACAAATAAAAAATTAGTATAAAATAGTATATATTCTATTCATATTTAGTATTTAAGACAGTCCTATATATGTAATAATCAATTGAAACACTGAAAAATCCCTCACCACATATTCATATAGTTGATATGTTGAAATCCAGGTACAATAGTGGTCACTAACCCAGATTTTAAAGAAATATACAAGTAATTAAAACGGTTTGGATATGTTTTCACTGTATTTTTATATTTAATAATAATTATTATCATTACTATAGATAACACATTAGTAGCATTTACTACACGCCAGACATGGTTCTAAGTACCTTACATATATTTAAATCACTTAATCCTCATAACAAACCCTCTTCTATCATGTTCTTCACTTCAAGGGTCAACAAAAAATGGTCTGTAGGTCAAATCAGATCAGCTATCTGTTTCTGTAAATAAAGTTTTATTGTAATGCAGCCACACCCATTTGTTTACATAGTGTCTATGATTGCTTTCATGCTAGAAAGGTAGAGCTGAGTTGTTGCAACAGAGACTATAAAGCAGGGGTCCTCAAACTTTTTAAACAGGGGGCCAGTTCACTGTCCCTCAGACTGTTGGAAGACTGGACTGAGGGCCCCGGGATGAGTTGGCTGCTAAGCAGGACAGGCAGCAGTGACAAAAATACCTGCCAGGATGGATAAATGTCCTAGGCGGGCTGCATGTGGCCTGCGGGCCATAGTTTGAGGACACCTGCTATAAAGCCTTCAAAGTCAAACAGATTTTCTGTCTCTTTACATAAAAAGCTTGCTGGTCCCCAGTTTACTCTAATAATACAAGTTTTGGTATAATTTCCCATGTGTTACTTACTTAATAAATATGTGGTTAATCAGATTAAAGGTATTATAGAAATAGAAAACTCTAAATGACTCTAAAATTAGACATCACCCACTGAAATGTTGGCCTTTTACATTGATAGCTTCAAAGGTAGCCAAAAAGTCAAGTAATAGAAAGAGAGCATTTTTTTCAAAGTCTTAATAAGTTCTTGAGAAAAGTAATTTGATCCTCCTGCAGTACATCTAGTCTCAGTGGAGCCCAACCAGTCCAGTGGCTGGTGTCTGCTTTATACAGCTTGTACCTGCCACTTAACGCAGAGCATGTCATGAAGTTGAGCCTCTGTGCATGTTTTTGGTGCAGATTCACTACCAAGGTAGATGTTTTCATATATTATGGAACTCTTTTCTCTGTCCAATTAAATCATCAGATTGCACAATTAAAAATTATCTGATATTCTCTCTAGGGATCTCATGCTGCTACAGCTGGTTATAAATGAGGGTCCAACTAAAGCTTTCCTGATAGACAACTTTAGATTCTCTAAGGAAGGAAAACATCGATGTAATACAAGACTCAAGAAACAAAGCCCAAATGTTGTTAATGATGATGGCATTATACAACAATTCCCCTATGCGTTTTCATATATAGCTGGTATAAAGATATTTCAAAGCACAAAATAAATCATTTGAATGTTATTAAAGGTATCTGTTGAAGTTATAAAATCCAAGCGTTAAAATGCTTGTAACAAGTTATATATAAATTATCTTTCTAAAACTATTTCTTCGAATTTTCTTCTTAGCATCTATATTTCAAAATCATCAAAAAATTAATTAATCTTAGATAAAAAAAAATCTCCCCATTAATTCTACTGCTTCAGGATACTGTGAATTGTACTAGTTTTGCCAAGTTATTTCTAACAACTTGCATTTAGAAAAATGCCCTCATAGTATATGATTCCATGATCTAGGTCAAGGAGAAAAATAAACAGAGGAAAAAAATAGAAATTAAACAAACACTAAAAATAGTAAAGCATGAAGTTCTAAAACCTTGATAAACTAAGTTTGGGGACCTTTTTCAGACAGTGGAAAGGGCTAAGGGATGTTGTGTATCTTTCTATTTTAGATGTCCTGGTGAGGGTATCTGTGAGGAGAGATGGAACAAATTGCTCAATGAAAGTAATGGGGTCATCCCCTCAGCTGCCTTCAGGGATGCAGTAAATCTGGATGTTCTTCATTCTGTTTCTATTCTTTTCTCTTCTTATGTAGCTCCCAGCAATTTCATTTTAGAGTCCACTGCAGTTCATTAAAAGGTGCATTTCTCTTTGTAAACTGAAGTGCTATTCCAGCCAGCCCTCAGAATCTGAGTTTTCTGTTTTAAATGCCTTCAGTTTCAGATCAAAACTCGAGGTCACACGTGTTGAAAAAAGTTAAGCCTTTATATTAGGAAATGATCACTCGTTACTTGTCCCAGAATATTTTTCCCTCTTTTGTGTGGATTGCATTCATTTTAAATCTTAGCAATGGGTCAAACATGTTGGCTTATAACTACTGGGATACGCAGAAAAATAAGGAGTATAAAATAACTAAACAGGCTTTCTGACCTTACTTTTATTAGTATACTGTTTTCTCCTAGGGAGCTTCTTGAGGAAGTCAGACTAATTATCTTTACTTGGTATATTGAATAAAGATATGTTGAAAGACCTTTGGCATTCTTAATTTATCATAAGCAGCTGTCTTCTTTTCTTGAGGAAATATACTAACACTGCCTTTAAAACAAAGTTGAAGTAGGTTAGTTTCTAGACTAGTTAACACTATGTTTGGATGAAATCTTTTTTCAGCACTGTTATTAAAAAAATTTATTGAATTAATTAAAAATTATAAGAGGAAACAATAAAATATAGTGTGCATACTTTGTATATTATAATATGTTTATGCACTATAAAAATGGCTAATGTAAATGTTTAAAATGATGCTGGTTTCAAGTATATGCAGATTGACTGTCAGTATAACTTAATTAGTCAAAAAGATGCTTAGATTATCTAAATTGTAAGAATAATACAGTTATTAAATATGGGGCATTGCTTACTTCTAAATACAAGTAAAGAAAAGAAAAGAAAAAATAATTAATATTATATTTTCTACCCTAAAAAACTCACATCCCCTTGTCTAGACACTGTTCCCTATTCCTAATATTTCTAACCTTCTAATGATTAATAATTGAATATTGGATTCAGACTTATAAAATCATTATTACTAGTAATGCAAGCACATCAAGATATGACTCCTCCCTTAAGTATCCCCACATGCACTCTTCAGACATTGTGGCCGGTGCCTGTAGTCCCAGCTACCTGGGAGGCTGAGGCAAGAGAATCACCTGAGACCTGAGCCCAAGAGTTTGAGGATGCTATGAGCTGTGATTCCACAACACTCTACAGAGGGTGACAAAATGAAACTCTGTCTCAAAAAAAAAAAAAAAACCTTTCCATATGTTTTATTTCTTAACTTGTTTAGAGTCTAAAGAAACTAAAGAGCTGTGTAGTAGTATTAGCCCCATTTGACAGATGAACAGACTTAAGCACTGAAGTGAATTAACTTCCTTAGTAGCATGACTGAGAGTTATATATTTGTCATCTCCATCAGAACCCATGTTTCACCATTATATTAATATTTTGAATTATTTTTTCAGCATTATAATGGGCTAGAGAATGGTGACAAAGTAATCATAGTTTAGTCACTACAACTACGTCAATATTAAACTAGTATTAGTTTTCTTGGAGGATAATTTTTTAAAAGAAATATATACTAACAATATGGAGTAAATGGTATCCTCAATGGAAAAATGAGATTATTTTACATAAAGATCATAAATTACTCATACTATTTTGTTTGAATTTACATTATAACAATGATATCTAATAAACTAAGATGGATGCTAGGTAATCAGATAATTTGATAGGGTCTTTTATAGGGGAAACTAAGATGGATGCCAGGTAATCAGATAATAGATAAGGTCTTTTATAGGGGAAATCATTATTGTATATCATATCTGCATATATGGTTAACTTCTAGTGTCATCTAAAAATGGATTTCTATGTACTATAAATAGCATAAGGAATAAAATCTAACCAATAATAATGCATACTGACTAGCCTTCACAGAATGATTGATTCACTATTTTTCAAATACAATTGGAAAATATGAAATATTTTATTACTAAAATATTTTATTACTAAAATAAGTGATCTTAGTAAAGATGATATGAATGTTTGAGATTCTTCAATATTTTAAAAAGTAGGTGACCTTTAATATTTTTATCCTCTAAATTTTATCACAGAAAAAGTTTAACTTTGAAAAAGAATTTTAACTGCTTTAAAAGAGGCAATTTTCATACAATAACACAGTGTAATTTCAAAAATCAGACATAGGAATCAGGCAACAAGCAAATATATTTTTCTGTATATAACTTAAAAACAACAATAAAATCAACTTAAAGTCAATCTGCTTTATTATCATCATGTGTTGGTAATTCTAAATAAAACAGGCATTCCTCAGAAATATTGTAGTTCCAGAGCATCACAATAATAAATATCTCATTAAAGGGAGTTACACAGATTTTTTCGTTCCCCAGTACATATAGAAATTATGGTTATACTATATTGTAGTCTATAATGTGTTCATAGCATTCTGTCTATAAAACAATGTACATATTTTGATTTAAAATACTTTATTGTTGGCTCGGCACCTGTGGCTCAATTGGCTAAGGCGCCAGCCACATACACCTAAGGTGGCGGGTTCGAATCCCCAGCCCGGGCCCGCCAAACAACAATGATGGCTGCAAGCAAAAAATGGCCGGGCGTTGTGGTGGGTGCCTGTGGTCCCAGCTACTTGGGAGGCGGAGGCAGGAGACTCGCTTGAGCCCAGGAGTTGGAGGTTGCTATGAGCTGTGATGCCATGGCACTCTACCCAGGAAGATAGCTTGAGGCTCCGTCTCAAAAAAAAAAAAAAACAAACACTTTATTGCTAAAAATATGTTAATGATAATCTGAGCCTTCAAAAGTTGCGATGTTTTTGCTGGTAGAGGGCCTTGCCTCAAAATTGATGGCTACTGACCGATCAGAGTAGTGGATGTGAAGGTTGAAGTGGCTGTGGCAATTTCTTAACATAAAACAACCTTGAAGTGTGCAGCATCAATTGACTTTTTCATTCATGAAAGTTTTCTCAGTAGCATGTGATGCTGTCGGAATAGCATTTTATCCAAGGTAGAACTTTTTTTTTTTTTTTATTGTTGGGGATTCATTGAGGCTACAAAGAACCAGGTTACATTGACTGCATTTGTTAGGTAAAGACCCTCTTATAATTGTGTCCCACTCCACAAAATTCTTTAAAAATCAGAGTTAATCCTCTCAAACCCTGCCAGTGCTTTATTAATTAAGCTTATGTTCATTTCACGATATCTTCATACGGACAAATTTTCATCTCCCCAAACTACTTTCTGGCCAAGTATGGTTGCTCATTCCTATAATCCTAGCACTTTGAGAGGTCGAGGCAGGAGGATCAATTGAGGCCAAGAATTTGAGATCAGCCTGAGCAAGAGTAAGAGCCTGCCTCTACAAAAAATAGAAAAATTATCTGGGGGTAGTGATGTAAGCCTATATTCCCAGCTACTCAAAAGTCTCCGTTGGGAATATTGCTTGAGCCCAAGAGATTGAAGTTGCAGTGAACTAGGATGACCCCACTGCACTACAGCCTGAGTGATAGAGCAAGAGCCTGTCTCAAACAACAACAATGAAATTAAAAAACAAAATGCACCTCTGTTTATCCCTACAAAGCAACTCCTTATCTGTTAAAGCATTATCATGATATTGTGTCAATTCAATCATATCTTCAGGCTATACTTCTAATTCTAGTTCTCGTACTATTTCCATCACATCTGCAGTTACTTCCTCTGCTAAAGTCTTCAGCCCCTTAAAGTCATCCATAAGGGTTATAATCAAGTTATTCCAACTCCTATTAATGTTTATATTTTGACATCCTCTGTTCTTAAAATGACATCTAAAATGGTGAACCCTTTCCAGAAGGTTTTCAACTTACTTTACACAGATCCATCAGAGGAAACACAATCTATGGCACGTATTGTATTACAAATGTATTTCTTTTTTTATTTTTATTAAATCATAGCTGTGTACATTAATGTAATCATGCAGTACAATGTGCTGGTTTCATATACAATTTGAAATATTTTCATCAAACTGGTTAACATAGCCTTCATGGCATTTTCTTAGTTATTGTGTTTAGACATTTATATTCTACACCTAGTACATTTCACATGTACCCTTGTAAAATGCACCATAGGTGTGGTCCCACCAATTACTCTCCCTCCACTCATCATCCCCTCTCTCTTCTCCTCCCTCTCCCCTTTCTCCTTCTTCTTGGGGTACAGAAAGCTATAACTTGGTTTCATAGTAGGGCTTAGTACATTGGATACTTTTTCTTCCATTCTTGAACAAAATGTATTTCTTAAATAATAAGACTTTAAAGTAGAAACTGCAATTTGATCCATGGACTGCAGAACCAATTTAGGGTTAGAAGTCATGAAAAAAAACATTAATCTTTTTGTACATCTCCATTAGAGCTCTTAGGTAAGCAGATGCCCTGTCAATTAATTAGCAGCAATATTTTGAAATAAATAGCTTTTTTTTTTTTTGGAGTAGGTCTCAACAGTGGGCTTAAAATACTCAGTAACAATCCTGTAAAGTAGAAACAGATGTGCTGTCACCCAGGCTTTGCTGTTCTGTTTATAGAGCATAAGCTGAGTAGATTTAGGATAATTGTTAAGGGCCCTTGGATTTTCAGAATGGTATGTAAGCATCAGCTTCAACTTAAAGTCACTATATTTAGCCCCTAACAAGAAAGTCAGCCTGTCCTTTGAAGCGTTGAAACCAAGCACTAACTTCTCTCTAGCTATTCAAGTCCAAGATGGCACCTTCTTCTAATACAGTGGTTCTCAACCTTCCTAATGCCTCCTAATGCCATGACCCTTTATTTCAGTTCCTTATGTTGTGGTGACCCCCAACCATAAAATTATTTTCATTGCTACTTCATAACTGTAATTTTGCTACTGTCATGAATTGTAATATAAATATCTGATATGCAAGATATATTTTCATTGTTACAAAGGGGTCTCGACATACAGGTAGAGAACCGCTGTTCTAATATAAGGCTGTTTCATGTATATTAAAACTCGAATCTGTTTTGTACAGCCACGTACAAAATCTAAGATCTAATCTTAGCTAGATCTTCTGGATAACTTGACGTAGCTTCTCCATCAGAATTTTCTGTTTCCCTTGCCTTTTTATGTTATGTTATTTTATGTTAAGGAACAGCTTCTTTCCTTAAACTTCATGAACAAACCTCTACTCACTTCACACTTTTCTTCTGCACCTTCTTCTCCTCTTTCAGCCTTCATAAAATTGAAGAGTTAGGGCCATGCTCTGGATTAGATTTTGTGTTAAGGGAGTTTTATGGCTGGTTGGATCTTCTATCCAGACTATTCAAACTTTCTTCATATCAGCAACAAGGCTGTCCTGCTTTCTTATTATTTGTGTTTTTACTGTAGTAACACTTCTAATTTCCGTCAAAAGCTTTTTTTTTGCATTAGCAACTGGGCTAAGTCTTTGGCTCTAGTGACCCAGCTTTAGGTCTATCTCAGTTTTCAACATGTGTTCCTCACTAAGCTTAATCATTTCTAGCTTCTGATTTAAAGTGAGAGATGTGTGACTCTTCTTTTTACTTGAACACTTACAGGCCACTGCAGAGTTATTAATTGGCCTAATTTCAATATTGTTGGATCTCAGGAAGGAGAGGCACCTAAGGAGAGGAGGACAAATGGGAGAATAGCTGGTCTATGCAGGAGTAAGAACACAAACAATATTTATCAATTAAGTTCACTGTCTTATACGGGCACAGCTCATGGTACCCCATGATATTTACAACAGTAACATCAAAGATCCAAGATCACAGATCAACATAACAGGTATACTAAAAACAACAAAGTTTGGAATACTATGATAATTACCAAAATGTGACACAGAAAGATGAAGTGAGCACATGCTGTTGAAAATATGGCACCAATTGACATGCTCAACACAAGGTTATCACAAACCTTCCATTTGTAAAAAACACAGTATTTGTGAAGCCCAGTAAAGCAAGCTGCAATAAAACAAGGTATGTCTATATGTGTTGAAAAATATTCCTCCTTGGAAAATTTAAAAAAAAAAAAAACTTTTCGGTTTTTCCAAGTTCTAAGCAATTGCGGAGGTTCCTATTAAGCTTTAATAACATTTGCATATGCTTCAGATTAGTTTATGTTTATTAGTTATCTTTGAGTAAACACTGAATTCTACCTAAAAGTTAACCTGGAGAACTCTCAGTTATATTTTTCTATCCTGAAACATACAAATTTGGCTACACAGGTTAATTTGAAGTATAAGTTCCTAATGGCTCAGAATCAAAGTCCCTAAAGATCTCTTTGGGTGCAGCTGCTGTCTCCCAAGTCTTGCTTTTAAAGGTAGATCTGAAGTAAACAATAATCTTTTTTTCATGAAGAAAAAAAAACCTGAATTTCCTCACTGGCTTATTCTTGATGAACAAATACTGTTTGTCTATGTGATTACTTTGACATTTGTGTTTAAAAATCTTTCTAGAGACATTTATCCCAAAGAAACAAAGACATAGGCTATATACAAATTTTTGGAATTTACTATAAAGTAGAATTTTTTTAAATCTCAGCCAATCTTACCTTATAGTTAAGACTTTTCCTTAATTATCTGTATATATTTTTATGTGAAAGAAAGTTTTCAAAATTTAACTTAATAAAAGTACTCTTCAGACAACTCTGGAAAAGTTAAGACTTGAAACTTGAAACTATAATGTCATTACTTCAACGGATCAATAATATTTATAATTTTTTGTATTTATTCAGAAAACACATTAATTAAACTAGAAATATTATTCTATTACTTCCCCATCTTTTTTATACTATAATATTTAATTTATTCATTTATTCTCTTAAAATTATCATCCATATAATCAATTTTTTTACTTTCCTGGCCATTATTACTTATTTCATTTCATGATTATTACTACAGCTAATGTTGCAGAGAGAAGGAGAGTGATAAAATGATGATGCTGTATGTTTCAAATATACTAGTCACATGTCTGCAAGATAAAAGGGTCGGAGACAACTTCAGATATGAGGTCATCAACAATAAGTTTTTGATTTGTGCAAAACGCAGAAATCATTTGCTTGATAAGCCAACTACACTTGCTGACTCCAGTTCCATATGACTCTCCCTCTTAAAGCACAACTATCAGATTCGTGTGCATCCTGTTTCTGGGAACTGGTCTTGCCAAGGTCACTGATTACCTCATCTTATTTAATTTCTCAATAGCACAACTCTCTCCATCTTTGATTTCCATAACATGGCTTTGTTATACTGAATTTTCTCTTACTTCTTAAAAATTCTTTCTCTCTCTACTCTTTCCTCACTTCCCCAATTGTTCCTGCCCTTTAAATATTAGATTCCTCAGACTATTTAGTCTCTTCTCAATTCACACATTATTGATGTGTCATCACACACATTCTGATAATTTTACCTACTAGTTTTTTGCTGAAATTTACATATCTAGACATATCCCCTGATCCCACCCTCCACCTATCTACCCTTAGATATCCCACAAGTTTCCTAAACATAGCATAACCAAACCTAAATCTCATATTTTGCTCCCTGAATAGATTCTTCTGTATTCCCCAAACCAGAAAACTCAAAGGCATCATAGATTTATTTTTCTTCATTTAGACTTCCAATTGAAGAACAAATCCTATTGATTATGTCTCCTTTTTTATGCATTCTTTACCCTTCATCCATACTGCTACTACCTTTGCTTCATTTTCTCTCATCTGAATGCCAGTATTTTCTTGATTGTTCTTTTTTCCTCCAGTCTCAAACCCTTCTAAAACAACACTCCACTATGTTCCTAGTGATTGTACTAAAGAGCACATCCAATTAAATTATCTTTATGATTCTGGCTTCCCATCACTCACTGTGGAAAATTAATATTCCTTAATAAAGTATGTAATAAGAATCTGATCTGACCCTACCTCTGAGTCCAATACTGAAAGTCCAATACTTAATTTCAAAATATATGGAATTCTATGAGTGTTCCTCTATACTTTCTACCTCTATAGCTTTACTTGTATACATGCCTTACCACTGTTTACTCAGTAAAATCCCCACTACTTTGATGATATGATCAAGTGGTACCTTATCTTTAAAACTTTCCTCATTACCACAGTCAGTAAAATTAAACACTCACACCTTACAGAGTATCTATAATAGTTCTGACTACACTCTGAAATTTTTATATGTTTCCTAACTGTAAACTCTCAGAGGGCAGCTATCCTATTTCAATTATCTCTATATCTCTAGTACCCAGTGTATTTAGGAGGTAGTTGATATATGATTCATAGGTAAACAAAGAAATCATATTTGATTTAGCTTTATTTTTATTGTATTTATCTTTCTTTCCTTATCTTGGTTACCTCTGTAGCCATGCTTTATTTCTGCACACTAATACAGGGTAGCCATGATGTTTGTGTGCAATTTTAAACTGCACACGAACTTCATGGCCCCCCTTTATAGGCTGACAAACTATATATGTAAAGACTTCCCTTATTTTACAAACACTTATTGTAAATCTGTGTTGTAACAACATACTTTGGTTATGGGCATATACACATGTCCCTGTGTATGTCTGTGTGCATGTGTGTGTATGTGTGTGTACTGGGCAGAGTGCAGGGGAGCAAGATAAAAAGATATAAAAATTTAATACCAAATTTTTACTTATTAACCTTGGCCCTGCTTCTCACAATATCCCTGCTTTTGAGAAAGGTGGGTAACTTCAATGAGGTTAGAAAACCTCCTTTTCAAAGGCAGATTTTGGGAGGAATCCAATAATAAGTAAATTTTAGGACTCCTTCATTAGTCTCAGCCCTTCCCATGGAAACACAGGCATTCATATTCATAATTTATTTTACACAATAGCATTGGAGTTGCTGTAGACATTCTGCATTGATAATTGTGTTTTCTCTTTTACAAAATGCCCCACCCCACCCCATCCTATAATATTAAGAAAAAACTGTTAGAACATCAAGGACTTAGAAAACTCAGATCCATCCCCTGCCTCCATTTTTAGTGGTAGCTGTTACTTATTGAGGACTCTGTATATGCCAAGCACTCTTCTATGACGGACATGCATTTATGTCTCTCTGTATCAGGATACTCAGCAGCCCATAAAAATCATAAAGAGTTCTCAATGTACCAGATGTATTGTGATAAATGCTATTTATACATCATTGCATTAAGTCTTCACAGAAATCCTGTGAGGGAGGTGTCATTGACCCCCTTTTAGAAATTAAGAAAGGAATGCACAAAGAGATTAAGGAACTGGCCCTAAATCATACAGCCAAGACCTGAAGGCAAGCATTCAGCCATTAATTGTGTATGCCTAACCATTATCCTATAAAGCTTCAGCCCTAGTTCACCCCTTCTGTGGATTTTGATGACTACAAATCTAACAAGAAAATGCCTTTCATTCCTTCAATATCTTATCTGAGACCTCAAAAAGAAATATAACTGGGCAAATAATATCCTGACTTGCATTTATGCACATGAGTTATGTCCATGTGTAAAAATTAAGAGGGTAGAAAAATTAGTTCCAAAAAATATAGAGTGGGGTAAAATGCCAAAATGCAGGCTTTGCCAACCTAATCATATTAAGTAGTTTTAGTCATGAATGTTGAAAATAGCAAATTATCAAGGTTAAAATGGGTGTTAATCAAATCTGTTATGAGACCATAGATAAACTATACACCAAAAAATACATAAATTTGTGGTAGTCTTCCAATTTTAAGCAACAAATTACAAATATCATCATCTAACATTTAGCAAAACCCACCATAGTTACAGACTGGGCTGATCTTAGGAAGAAAATATTCTAAACTGCTGTGGATACTACGTATCACGCTATCTTAATAGGTTCATTTGTATAAATTGCTATGCCCTTTTCTGTTTTAAAATCTTTCTGTTTTCTTTGCCAAAAGTATGTTATCATTTACTTTCTACTTTTTAAACTTAGCTCTGTTTCAAATTTTACTTAGTACTTCACTAAAATCCATGAATGTGTGTCCCTGATCTATGTTGTACGGCAGCTGTTGAGATTCCAAAGGTCATGTGTAGCAACTGAGTGGAACAAAGTTATCAAATACCTTCCATTGCCATTTTATGCAGGTATTTCTGGATAACTACATTCCCCATCACTTCAGTGTGACAAATTCAGGGAGATAATTTTCTTAAGCTATAACAAAAATTTCATTGAGGCAATTTATCTTCAATGCATGAGATATGAATTGCTCAGTTATGCCTAGATTTTGTCTAAGGAATCAAGCAAATATATTTTTAAACAGTGGCTTTGACTATTTTGATCATAGGTACAAAGCAATATGATAATAGTGTCATCTAGAGGTTCCATTTACATAAAACAAATTTATAATTGATGTGCCACTTTGTAGTCACCAGAGTTAATGGGCCTTTTAAGAACCTCTACTTAATAATAATAAAGTGCCATTTTTACAAGACTTAATGTTGGAAGAATTAATGCACCTCAGAGCCTGACCTTCAGCTGCTCCTTTGATAGCAACTACTGTACCATTTCATGCTTGGATTCTTCAGATTTAAAGTTGACATTATAAAATAAGCATTCTCAGATGTTTTTAATGAACTTGGTATATTAATTGTGGGTGGATAAAGCAGGCTATGCAGTATACAGATAAAAACTTTAATAAGAAAGGACTTTTCAACATGATTCAGATGATGCTTAACTGCCAAAGCACCCAAATAATTCGTACTGATATCCAGGTATTAGAAGTGATTGCTAATATATCACCAGAACTGGTATGGGTGGCTATTCACAAGTAAAATTTCTTTTTTGCAGAATGTGTATACAGTTAAGGAGTTAATAGCCACCACTTCCCTCAACCCTTCACAAGGATACATGCCAAAATGATATGCAGAGGGATAGTAAATACCCCATTGACTTGATTGCAGACAGACACAACAAAACAAAACACTGACATGTTCATTCTAAATAGCAGGGTGTCTATCAAGTCTTTCTTGGCAAGTGTGAGGCCTTAACTGGAGCCTCCATTACAAAATTGCATAATAGGGTCTAGTAGCCTGTGAAAGTGTTTTCCGACATATCATCATTGCAGGAGACCTGGCAAAGAGTCATCAAGTTGTCTTGATCTGCCAAATGGGGTAAACAAACCTCCTTTGACTGGCAGATGCAGGAGAAACTATACTTTTCTACACTGGACGGCAGAGTTCAAATTGAAAAGAAGTGAATGCTAAGTTCAACAATTTAAAGAAAGGTAATTTATGGCTTATCTAACAGCTTCCTGAGAAAGTGTAGAGGTATGCAAGTTTGAAACTAAACATTAGGCTTTAAAACTTGAGATCAGTATGAATAAAGAGCCCAAATGTGTCATTTTGAGGGGAGAAACATCTTTATTTTTTTACATATAGTAATCCAGATCCTTCTCTTGGAGAAGTAGATTTAAATATGAGATTATAATGACACAAGAATTACTGGAGTCAGGATGGAGGTGAATCTATTAAAGAAAATAAAAGGAAGCCAGAGGATGCTGGGAAACCTGTCCAATCATGATGCACACCTGACCCCTTTTGAAGGAGAGAAAGAAGAGAGAGAGGAAAGGAGGTAAGACTAACACTGTAATGTAGTATAAGAAAGTTTTGGCCAAGCTATTAGGGATCCATGAGCCAAAAATGTCATCAGAAGAGTACTCCATTTCACAGGAATGGGCCTGTCTTAGTATCCCTGCTCCAATGTCTCATCAGCTAGAAACAGTTCCTAAAAAGGATGCCCTTGTAATCAAAGCTGTGATGGAACCAGCAGTCAATTAATCCCCTTGCAGTAAGAGATATCAGAGGGCATTTTAATGAGCATCACAACACATTTAGCCACTTGTAATGCCTTCATAAAACTATTTTAATAAAAATCTGAGGTCCATATTGGCTGGCAACTTGTGGAAGACTGAAACTGGACCCACACCTTTCACCATTAACAAATATTGACTCTCACTGGATAAAAGATTTAAACTTAAGACATGACACTATAAAGATTCTTGGAGAGAGTTCAGGAGAAACACTTGAAGAGATTGGCATAGGAGAATACTTTATGAGGAGGACCCCTGGGAAACTGAAGCAACACCAAAAATACATTACTGGGATCTGATTAAACTAAAAAGCTTCTACACAGCCAAGAACACAGTAAGTAAAGCAAGCAGACAGCCCTCAGAATGGGAGAGGATATTTGTAGGTTATGTTTCTGACAAAGGTTTGATAACCAGAATCCACAGAGAACTCAAACTTATTAATAAGAAAAGAATAAGTAATCCCATTTCATTGTGGGCAAGAGACTTGAACAGAAGCTTCTCTGAAGAAGATAGGTGCATGGCCTACAGACACATGAAAAAATGCTCATCATCCATAATCATCAGAGAAATGCAAATCAAAACCACTTTAAGATATCATCTAACTCCTGTAAGATTGGCTCACATAACAAAATCCCCAAACTACAGATGTTGGCATGGATGTGGAGAAAAGGGAACACTTCTGCACTACTGGTGGGAGTGCAAGCTAATACGTCCCTTTTGGAAAGAAGTATGGAGAATACTCAGGGATCTAAAAGTAGACCTGCCATTTGATCCTGCAATTCCTCTACTAGGTGTATATCCAAAAGACCAAAAATCAATTGCCAAGTCATGGAAGAAGCCCAAGTGCCCATCAACCCATGAATGGATTAGTAAGTTGTGGTATATGTATACCATGGAATATTATGCAGCCTTTAAAAAAGATGGAATGGAGAACACTCAGAGATCTAAATATAGATCTACCATTTGATCCTGTAATTCCTCTGTTAGGTATATACCGAGAAGACCATAAGTCATGCTATAATACAGATATCTGTACCAGAATGTTCAATGCAGCCCAATTCACAATTGCTAGGTCCTGGAAGAAGGCCAAGTGCCCATCGACCCATGAATGGATCAATAAACTGTGGTATATGTACACCATGGAATACTACACAGCCACAAAGAAAGATGGAGACTTTGCCACCTTCATGTTTACATGGATGGAGCTGGAAAATGTCCTCCTTAGCAAAGTATCTTAAGAATGGAAGAAAAAGTATCCAATGTACTCAACACTATTATGAAACTAATTGTTAGCTATCTTAGGAAAGCTACAATCCAAATGGAGCCCTAGACTACGGGGAAAAGGGGGGGAAGGATGGGTGAATAGAATGATATTGTGGGGATCACGCCTATGATTTATCCTATTAGGGTACATGTGAATTTGTCTAAAGGTTGAATATAAATGTCTTAACACAATAATTATGAGAAAGATATGATGGCTATTTTAGCCAGTTGGATGAGAGTTTTCCAAACTGCATATGGAAGCAACACACTGTATCCTATGATAGAATTAATGTACACAATTATGATCTAATAAAAAATGAAAAAAAAAAAGATGGAAACTTTACCTCTTTTACATTTACATGGATGGAGCTGGAACATTATCCTACTTAGTAAAGTATATCAAGAATGGAAGAAAAAGTATCCAATGTACTCAGTACTACTATGAAACCAATTTAAAATCACTCAGACTTTCACATGAAGAATAGATCACAACTATGGCCCAAGATGAAGGAGGGAGGAGGGGGGGATGAGAGGAAGGGGGTAGGTCAGATTGAGGGAAGGTGAATGGTGGGATCACACCTATAGTGTATAATGCAAGGGTAAATGTCGGATCTATTAGTATAGAGTATAAATGTCTTAATACAATAATTAAGTAAATGAGATGAGTTACATATTAACCAGTGTGATGTAACTGTTCTTAATTCTATATGAAACCAGCACATTGTACCCCATCAATGCATTAATGTATACTTGATCTATGTGTTTATGATTTAATTTAAAAAGATAAAAAAGAATGGGAGGGAGGGGGATTGGAGGGACCATTTTTGAGGTCTATCTTACAGGGGTACAAGTGAAACTCTCTAAGAGTAGAATCAGAATGTTTTAAAACTATAACTGAGAAAATGACATGAAGGCTGTGTTGATCAGTTTGATGGAA
>CAUYQV010191636.1:0-11647 GCA_963574575.1 Galagoides demidoff | reverse complement strand
CAGCAGTGCCTGGTGTGCAGGCCCTGCTTCCCAGCGTGGTCCCAACACTAGGCCCACCTGATCCCCAGTAAAGCCTCATCCACCTCGGCTCAGTGTCTTGTCTTATTTCTTTCTGGCTACCAGACTGTCTGACTGTCACTGCTACTTCCAAGGGGCTGACTAGAGACCCTCACAGTGGCTGGGATCATAGGCCTTATTCTGGAGGGTGAAGTAAGGTGCTTGAGAGTTCTTGCTTCAGTTTCTGATGGCCTTAGAACAGGACACCCCATGAGGCTCTTTATGGAAAGGACATCTTCTGAGCCCTGTGTCATGTTCATTCATCAAGCATTACTGAGTGCTTTCGTAGTTATGCGCAGCCATGTGACTCAGTGAATAGGGACCCTGAGGGATGACATTCCCAGCGGAGAGAACTAAGATCTCTTTGTCCTCCACACTGTAGGACTCCATCACATCTTCTAGGTCTCTGGGACACCGTCTCTACTGTGTTTTCAGATGCCCTCTCCAGTCTTGCTGCACAGCTGTCATCAGGGTCACCTTTCTGGGTTCACTCTGGTTTACTGTGTCATCTTGCTGGGGACCTGTGTGATAAACATCTTTGGTCCTTCTATGAGTGGAAATGTGTTTATTTTGGTATATACTTACTTAATACTCTGGCTGGGTGTGAGGCCTAGGATGAGTTCTAGGAGGAAGACCTTCAAAATTCTCATGCATACACCCCTTCCTTTCCAGAAGTGAGCATTTCACTTTTGAGACGTGAACATGTACAGCCTTTGCTTTTTTCTCCTAAGAATGTTTTTTTCTTGGTCATTGTTAGATGTCTGTGTCCAAAGCCTGTGTGTGGATGTCCAGGCTGATCTTTTCCTGCTTCTCACCTTCTAGGAACGTTCTAAGTGCAGGCTTTCTCCACCCTGATTCAGCAGTCACATTTCTTACTCTGCATTGCAGCCTCTTAAAATATTTTAAATCATACTGTGGAGTGAGCTACGCTGGAGGAAGGCCTTATAGCTCAGCAGTTCCTGCACTGTGTTATCAGAAATAGTTGCTGATTTGTGGGTCAGATATTCAGACAGGGGCTCTGCTGGGAGAGATTAATGTAAATCAATAAAAGTCTCTTATCCTAAAACTATATATTAAAAAAAGCCAGCCCAGGCTCTGCGCCTGTGGCTCAAGTAGCTAAGGCGCCAGCCACATACACCTGAGGTGGTGGGTTTGAATCCAGCCCACGCTGCCAAACAACAATGACGGCTGCAACCAAAAAATAGCCGGGTGTTGTGGTGGGCGCCTGTGGTCCCAGCTACTTGGGAGGCTGAGGCAGGAGACTCGCTTGAGCCCAGGAGTTGGAGGTTGCTGTGAGGTGTGATGCCAGGGCACTCTACCCAGGGGGACAGCTTGAGGCTTTGTCTCAAAAAAAAAAAAAGGCAGCCCACTAAAAATGGGTCTAGACTTAAACAGACATTTCCCCAATATTCAAATAGGCAATAAGCATATGAAAGGGGCTTAACATCATTGGCCAGCGGAGGAGTTATGAACACCAGAAGAAACTGCACTATACCCACTAGTATTGTTAACATTGGAAGGACTGACAATTGTTGAAGTTATGGAGTAACCAGAGTTCTCATATTTTGCTGGTGGGACAACCACTTTGGAATACTGGCAATATCAACTAGGGCTAAACATAACATCTACTTAGCACCCAGGACCCCCATCCAATAGGAATGATGGCTAGTGTGTTCCAAAGATCATGTACAATGATTTAGAATGCAGCTTTACTTTAAATAGCCAATAACTGACAATAATTTATATTACCTGAACAGAAGGATGGACAAATAAACTGGTTTGTGAACATAATTCCAGTATTCAAAGAAGAGAAGAGTAAACTATAATGCACATAAATGTGCTGATGCTACAGATGTCAACATGACATATTTAATGGCTCATTTTGTACACGAGCCTCCCAGACATCACGCTGAGTGAAAGGATCCAGACAGGGGAAAGGACATGGCATGTTATAGCATCTGAAGTCCATGGACATCCAGAACAAGGGAATGACTCCATGTGTTAATGGCCATGTGTTGAATGGTGAACTTGGCAGGACTGAAAGGTTGTTTATAGAAGGGACCTGGTGGAGTGCAACAAATGTCCTCTATGTTGATCTGGGTGGTGATTCCAGAGTATACTAGTGAAAAATGCATAACAGGTACACTTAAGATCTCTACGCTTTACTGAGTGGAAGTTGCACTTCAGTGAATATATGCATATAAAAAGTGCGTTATATCCCTGCACTCTGGGAGGCTGAGGCGGCTACATTGTCTGAGCTCAGGCATTTGAGACCAGCCTGAGCAAAAGCGAGACCCCCGTCTCTAATAAAATAGCCAGGCCTTGTGGCAGGTGCTTGTAGTCCCAGGTACTTGGGAGCCTGAGGCCAGAGAATCACTTGAGCAAAGACTTTAGGTTGCTATGAGCTATGACACCACAGCACTCTACCAAGGGCGACAAGGGAGACTCTGTCACCAAAAAAAAAAAAAAAGTATGTTGTACCTTATTCTTCTGCTTGTGTTTGCTTTTCCCCATAGGATGCCAAAGCCATGACATCATGTACTTTTGTCTCTTTCTGGTCGCTGAGGGGGCAGGTATTGTATAACACCCAGAACCACACCTGAACATAGCACGTACTAAATAAATTGCTATTAAGCAAATTACGTTCTAACTTAGTAGTGTCTTTTCAAATTCTCTTGATTTTTGTACATGCCTACATCTTTCGTTAGGTCCAATCGGTGTGTATGTACATTTTAAATTCACAGTTTTGTTTTTGTTTGTTTGTTTTAAAGACAGTCTCACTTTGTCGCCCTTGGTAGAGTGCTGTGGCGTCACAGCTCACAGCAACCTCTAGCTCTTGGGCTTAGGCGATTCTCTTGCCTCAGCCTCCCGAGTAGCTGGGACTACAGGCACCCACCACAATGCCTGGCTATTTTTCTTGTTGCAGTTTAGCCAGGGCCGGGTTCAAACCCGCCACCCTCAGTATATGGGGCTGGCACCCTACTCACTGAGCCACAGGCGATACCCAGGTTCACAGTTTTTGACTTTAACTAATAATCTGTACATGTTGGCACTCCACATGTGTGCATATTTCTAATATTTAATGGCTATCTGCCATTCCTTCTGTAGATAAATTATAGTTCATCTACAGTTTATCTATAGTTTATCTCTATAGTTTGCCCAGTCATTCTTTCACTGTTTGGGCTGTGGACTTTTCTAATTTATTTTTCTTGTTTATAGCTGTCTGATCATCTTTAAACTGTTTCCCTCATTTTGGTTACTTTATTTGGGTAGATCCCCAAAGTAGATCGTGTAAGGCAAAGAGTGAGTATGGTTTCATGGTGGTGTGACATTATTTCACTGCTCTCCAAAGAATAAAATGAATCTGTGGTGTTGCTGGCAGGGTACCTGGATCTTTCTGTACCACTTTAGGCATTGGGGGGGTTATAGTCATAGTTTCACCTTATGATATTTTTACAGATTTATAATACAATATTGACATTTTCTGCATTTCCCTTTTTTGTTTATTGGTTGTGCATGTTCCTGCCTGATGAATCACTGTCTGTGAATATTTCTGTTGATGACTATCTTTATGTGAAGCTCTCTGTTTACCCATTCTCTACCTGTGCTTAGTCAATTGCTAGAGAAAGGTTGAAGGATGAGCTTGTGGCAGTCAAAAACCTTTTTTCCCTATAAGCATAATGTAATTAATTGTGATTCTGTTCTAGGTTTCCTATATCTTAATATGATGGTTAGTATTTTGTTTTTTAGAGACAGAGTCTAACTTTATTGCCCTCAGTAGTGTGCTGTGGCGTCACAGCTCACAGCAACCTCTAGCTCTTGGACTCAGGTAATTCTCCTGCCTCAGACTCCATGATGGTTAATGTTATGTGTCAACTTGACTGGTCTAAAGGATGCCCAGAAAGCTGATAAAGAATTATTTGTGGTTGTGTCTGTGAGGGTGTGTCCAGAAATGATTAGCATTTGAATTAGTAGACTGAGTAAGAAGATCACCCTTACTAGTGTGAGTGCAAATCAAGCAGACATTCAGGGACCAGACCGGAAAAAAAAGAGAACTGGGAATTTGCTCTCTGTTTTTCAATGGGGTATCCATCTTCTGCTCTGGAACATCTGAGCTCCCAGTTCTCTGGCCCTCAGATTGATCAGGGACTAACACCATTGCCTCTCATCCTCTACCTCTGTATGAGGCCTTTCAGCTTGGACTGAATTACATCAGTTCATTCTGCTTCTCTAGCTTGCAGGTGGCAGATCTTGGGACTTCTCTACCTCCATGATCATGAGAACCAGTGCCCATAGTAGATAACAACAACAACAAAAATATATATGTATATACACAAAGGAAGAGAGAGAGATCCTATTTGTTCTGTTTCTGTAGAGAAACCTGACTAGTACGCATAGCAAACAAATACAGAAATGGATTACAACAATTGAATAAATTTGTAAAGTCAAACATAGGATACAATGCTAGAGCGTATTCATTTATTTGAGGACTTTTGGTAATATGGAATGCTGGAATAGACTGGCTGAGATGTCTTATGATATTACTCCAGGGAGCTTTGTGAGGAAGACATCCTCTTTTCTCCTGCTAGATCACTAGCTCTGTTCATCACCATCACCACCATGTTAAGGGTCTCTAAAGGGCAAATCATCTGTCTGCTTGCACATTTTGCCCATTCATCGTGCATGAGGGTCTCTGGGAGACTTGGAACCATAGGTGAATGGGGGGGGAAGGAGCTGTTTGTCTGGTGACATTCATTACTGATGTCCATGTCTGTAGCTGTCATTAGGTGCTTACAGATTCAACTTTTGGTCATGCCTATGGGGGTAGTAAATACAAAAAATGTCCCTTTATGGCATTGTAGGTTGGTAGGGACTTGTAGGACCTTTCTTCACAGCCTTCACAGTCCTGGTAGAGACCTTTTAAAAATAACTTTCATTCTTTTTGTCTCTTGAAGAATTATCACCTTGGTTCTGGGGTCAGGCTGCCTGGCCCTGGAGCAACGTAGTGAAAGCTCTCCTGTCTGCTGGTATCAAGGGAGTGGGTACTCTGGACTCCTTTCAGCTAACCCCAAGCTCAAGGGTTCCATTTTCCCAACTGCAAGTTTTGATCCTGTCAGTAGTGTTAGACTAGGGTCTTAACCTTGGTACTTTTGTCATTTTGGATGGCTTAATTCTTTGCAGGGAGGTGCTTCGCATTGTGGGATGTTTAGCAGAATACCCAACCTGTACCTTGTAGATGCCACTAGCACTTCCCAGTTGTGACAATTAAAACAGTCTCCACACAAATTCAAATTTCCCCTGACAGGAAAATCACCTCCAGTTGAAAATCACTGGGGTAGTGGTTGGTGACTAGCATGAAAAAAAAAAAAATCTTCAATAAGCCAAGCAAAAGTATACACTGTGGAAAATAATCTCTATTTCATAAATATGTCTGGGAGAACTGGAGATAACCATATATAAAAGACTCAAGCTGGACCCACCCCTCTCACTGCTTATAAAAATTAACTTGTGATGGATAAAATAGTTCTTTTTTTAATTAAATCATTGCTGTGTACATTAATGCAGCCGTGGGGTACAATGTGCTAGTTTTCTATACAATTTGAAATATTTTCATCAAACTGGTTAACATAGCCTTCATGGCATTTTCTTAGTTATTTTGTTAAGACATTTATATTCTACTTTTAGGAAGTTTCACATGTACCCTTGTAAGATGCACCATAGGTGTGGTCCCACCAATTACCCTCTGGATAAAATATTTCAACCTAAGACACAAAAGGATAAAACTTAAGCAGAAAGCATAGGGAAAACTCTTGGTGATAATGACCTAGGGAAAGATTTTATGAAGAAGACTCCATTGGTAACAGCAGCAACAAAATAAATAAATAAATAAATGGGATGTGATTAAGCTAAAAAGCTTCTGCACAGCTAAGGACAGAACAATTAGAGGAAACAGACAAACTTCAGAATGGGAAAAAATATTTGCATGTTATGAATGACAAAAGGTTAATAACCAGAATCTACAGAGAACTCAAACTAATCAACAAGAAAAAAAGGAAACAATCCCATTTACTATTGGGGAAGAGACACGAACAGTACCTTCTCTGAGGAAGACACTTGAATGGCTAACAAATGCATGCTAAAATGCTCATCTTTCAGAATCATCAGAGAAATGCAAATCAAAAGCATCCTGAGATATTACTTAACCTCAGAATAGCCCAGTCTACAAGGTCCCAAAGCTGAAGATGTTGGCATGGTTGTGGAGAGAAGGGAACATTTTTACACTCCTGTGGGATCGCAAACTAGTGTAGCTTCTTTGGAAACAAGTATTGAGGAGAGTCCTCAAAGAACTAAAAATAGATTTTTCATTTGACCCTGCAATCCCATTACTAGGTATCTACCCAGAAGCCAAAAACTTATTTTACCATACGGACACTTGTGCTAGAATGTTTATCACAGCTCAGTTCACAATTGTCAAGATGTGGAATCAACCCAAGTGCCCATCAACTCATGAATGGATTAGTAAACTGTGGTATATGTATACCATGGAATACTATTCAGCCATAAAAAGGTGGAGATTTTGCATCTTTTGTACTTTCCTAGCTAGATTTGGAGAACATCCCTCTAAGTAAAGTATTGGAAGAATGGAACATCAAGTATCCAATGTACTCCATATATATATATATATATATATATTTTTTTTTTTTTTTTTTTTTTTTTTTTTTTGTAGTTTTTGGCTGGGGCCCGGTTTGAACCTGCCACCTCCAGTATATGGGACCAGCACCCTACTCCTTTGAGCCATAGGCACCGCCTCCAACGTACTCAATGTTAATATGAAACCAATAAATGAACAACTACATGCCGAAAGGAGAGAAAAACATAACTACGTCCAAATTGGGGGTAGGGGGAGAGAGGAGAGGAGAGAAGGGAATTGGTGTGCTGCCACCTAATGGGCACAATGTAAGGGTATATGGCACACTTCCTGAGTGAAGGGCTCAACTACAACTTGGACTCTACCTAACACGTGTAAACAACGTAACCTAATTGTTTGTATCCTTATATCAATCTCAAATAAAAAAATAAAAATAAAGAAATAGGATCATATTTAAAAAATCAGAGTGTAACTCATGTAGTTAAAGTAAGTTTTGTTTCATGGAAGTTAGTTTTATTTCAGTTAATACAGTATGTATGTAGGCGTGTGTGTCCTGGATCATAGGGTCAATTTTCTTTCTTTCTTTCTTTTTTTTGAGACAGAGTTTCACTATGTTGCCCTGGGTAGAGTGCTGTGGCATCACAGCTCACAGCAACCTCAAACTCTTGGGCTTAAGTGATTCTCTTGCCTCAGCCTCCCAAGTAGCTGGGATGACAGGCACCCGCATTATAAAACTAAAAGGTATATACTAGCAGGATATGAAGATAACATGGAACAAAGATTTCTGGGAATGTGAATTGCAAGTTCTGCTGTTTATGCCAATAGAGATATGGTCTGAAACCTATGCACCATTATTGGACAGATACCTGAAGACACTGCAAAAAATCTCATAGAGTCTCTGAACTCCCAGAGTCTCTGAAAACCCCCAGAGTCTCTGAACTCCCTAGCTCAAGTAGTACTAGATGTCAGAATCGCTTTAGATTTCTTCCTAGCCAAATAAGGAGGAGTCTGTGCAATGGCCAATACCATTTACTGCCCCGACATCAACACTTCTATACAAGAAGAAACTTGTACAGAAAGAATTTCCAGGCTCAGTGCCTGTGGCTCAGTCGGCTAAGGCGCCAGCCATGTACACCTAAGGTGGCAGGTTCGAATCCCCAACATGGGCCCACCAAAAAACAATGATGGCTGAACCAAAAAATGGCTGGGCGTTGTGGCGGGCACCTGTGGTCCCAGCTACTTGGGAGGTGGAGGCAGGAGACTCGCTTGAGCCCAGGAGTTGGAGGTTGCTATGAGCTGTGATGCCATGGCCCTCTACTCAGTGGGATAGCTTGAGGCTCCGTCTCAAAAAAAAAAAAAAAAATTCGGTAAATCTAAATTCTCATACAAGCGCCTCCTTTTACTACCTGTGAGGTTTGAGACATGGTATTTAGCTTTTGTGACCTTCCACTTGACTAAAGTGGTAAAGTGGGGATGATACTACTGATTGCAGAGTTGGTTGTGCAGACAGTGCAGGAGCAACCAGTCCCCAGGTCAGTCCCTTCTTACCCCTGGTTTGTCCAGCTTTCTCTAGAGTATAGTGTTTCAAGCAGCTTTACTAGGCTTAGCGCCATAGCACAGTGGTTACATGCACCAAAGCTGGCAGGTTTGAGCCCAGCCCAGACAGCTAGACAAAAATGACAACTGCAACAAGAAAATACCTGGGCGTTATGGCGGGCACCTGTAGTCCCATCTACTTGGGAGGCTGAAGCAAGAGAATCACTTGAGCCCAAAAGTTTGAAGTTGCTGTGAGCTGTGATGCTAAGGCACTCTACTGAGGGCAACATAATGAAACTCTGTCTCAAAAAAATAAAATAATAAAATAAATCAGCTTTACTAAATAGAAATGTAATGTGAGCCACATATGTAATTTTTTTAATTTTTTTAATTTTTTTGAGACAGAGCCTCAAGCTGTCTCCCTGGGTAGAGTGCTGTGACATCACAGCTCACAGCAACCTCCAACTCCTGGGCTCAAGTGAGTCTCCTGCCTCAGCCTCCCAAGTAGCTGGGACCACAGGCGCCTGCCACAACACCCGGCTATATTTTTGTTGCAGTTTGGCCAGGGCTGGGTTTGAACCCACCACCCTTGGTATATGGGGCTGGTGCCCTACTCACTGAGCCACAGGTGCCACCCATAATTTTTAAAATTTAATGATTTTTTTTTTTTTTTGAGACACAGTCTCACTCTGTTGCCTGAGCTAGAGTGCCATGGCATCAGTCTATCTCACAGCAACTTCAAACTCCTGGGCTCAGTGATGTTTCTGTCTCAGCCTCCTGGGTAGCTGGGACTACAGTCACCTGCCATGACGCCTGGCTAATTTTTCTGTTTTTGGTATAGAGGAGCTGTTGCTTTTGCTCAAGCTGGTCTTGAACTCCTGAGCTCAAGCAATCATCCTGCCTTGGCCTCCCAGGAATGCTAGGATGATAGGTGTAAACCATCACGTCTGGCTTCACCTGTGGAATTTTAAACTTTCTAGTAACCACATTAAAGATGAACAGAAACAGGAAACATTTAATAATGCTTCCTATTCAACTATTCAAAATACCATTCCAACAGACCATCAATAATGGGATATTTTATATTCTTTTTTCACCCTAAGACTTCAAAATCTGGTGTGTATTGTACTCTTGCAGCACATTTCAGTCTGAACTACCCTAACATCGAGTGCTGAGAGCTGCCGGTGGCTGCATCCTGGACAGTACAGTTTAAAGACACATCTGTGCCTAAGCTGGACATGCAGCCCTTCTACTCTCAGAACTCCTTCCGCTTCTGCCCTGGAAAAGCTTCTCTATTTCCGAACAGCAATTTGGGTCAAAAGTACAGTTCCTCTCTCATATCTATGTTCTTCAATCCCGACGTATTACCTCAGTACTCAGCCATCACTGGTTGAGCACCAAGTATAGGCCAAGCGCTGAAGGAACTCTGACAAGGCGCAGTTCCTGCACTCAGGAAGTTCAAATTTAGTTGAGAGAGAGCCCCACAGAACTGTGAAATCAAGGAAGAATTATTAGGTACATAAAACAATATTGATGCGACTCGTTACCGTCTTAGCTACTCATGGTGGTCTTCCCCTCGGGCGTCGCTTGCTTTGCTGCTGTTAAAGCCCCCACCCTGCTGCCCAGCGTTCCCAGCTCTCTAACCATAACCTCAGATTCTTACAGGAATCGAGCTTTTCTTTGGCTGGCTGTGGGTGGGGTAATCACAGAAGTGGCCAGGCTGAAGTGGTACTAACGGACACTGCAAGAGCCATGAGGCAGAAGCCCAGAGGAGGGGCTGAGGGTGAGGAGGATGTACTTACATGCTATCCCTCACCCCTCCCCAAACAGGTTCAGAGCAGGAATCTCAAGGAAAGCTTCAGAATTTCCAGGAGGGCAATTTCCGGGCTGATCCTGCCTAAGCCAGTGGTTCTCAAACCCTGTATAGTATGTTAGAATCAGTTGGGAAATGTATAGGCATCCATCCCATTGTCCAAGTGATGCCCCAAATTAACTTACATCAGTGTTTCTAGGGGTGGAACCCAGGCATCAGGATGCTATAAAACCTCCCAGGGACTTCTGATGCAGCTAGGGTAGGAAACCAGTGATCTTGAGAAGTACCTCTCAAACTTTCACTTTTGTACAAATCACCCAGCAATCTCCCTAAAATGAAGATTCGGATTCAGCAGATCTGGGGTGGGGTTGAGGTTCTGCAGCTCTAACAGGCTCCCCGCTGGTGCTGATGGTCAAGAGATAGCAAGGTCTAGATTTTTTTTTTTTTTTTTTTGAGACAGAGCCTCAAGCTATCCCCCTGGGTAGAGTGCCATGGCATCACAGCTCACAGCAACCTCCAACTCCCGGGCTCAAGCGAGTCTCCTGCCTCCACCTCCCAAGTAGCTGGAACAACAGGCGCCCGCCACAACGCCCGGCCATTTTTTGGTTGCAGCCATCATTGTTGTTTGGCGGTCCGGGCTGGGGATTCGAACCTGCCACCCTAGGTGTATGTGGCTGGCGCCCCAGCCGATTGAGCCACAGGCGCCGAGCCGCAAGGTCTAGATTTTAAGGCACAGGAGACCCTGTTCATTGTTGGTTTATGCGAAGTCCTTAGAGTCTTTGGAGGCTAAAAAGTTTACTTCCAGCAGAGAAGATAAAAGCAGGTTTCAGGGATAGGAAACAACAAGGCAGGGGCATGAGGAGCAGCTGGGATTTCAAAGGGTGAGAAAATAGGAGTACATTTGAAGTCCCCAGAGTCTTTGTTATTGATTTTTGTTTTTTTGAGGCAGTCGAACTTTGCCACCCTCAGTAGAGTGCTGTGGCGTCATAGCTCACGGCAACCCCAATCTCCTAGGTTTAAGTAATTTTCTTGCTTTGCCACCCTCAGTAGAGTGCTGTGGCATTATAGCTCAAATCAACCTCAAACTCCTAGGCTCAAGTAATCCTCTTGCTTCAGCCTCCCAAGTAGATGAGACAACAGGCACTTACCACAATGCCTGGCTATTTTTAGAGACAGGGTCTCGCTCTTGCTCAGGCTGGTCTCAAACTCCTGAGCTCAGGCAATCCACCTGCCTTAGCCTCCCAGAGTGCTAAGGTTACAGGTGTGAGCCACCATGCTGGCCCTGCCCTTAGAGTCTCTGGAGACTAAAAAGTTTACTTTTAGCAGGGAAGACAAACTTGATTCCTATAAGAATCTGTGGGTATGGTCGGCTAGAGAGCTGGGAACGCCGGGCAGGTCAGGGATAGGAAACTGCAAAGCAGGGGCATGAAACACAGGTGGGATTTCTTTTCTTTTCTTTTTTTTTTTTGAGACGGAGCCTCAAGCTATCCCCCTGGGTAGAGTGCCATGGCATCACAGCTCATAGCAACCTCCAACTCCTGGGCTCAAGTGAGTCTCCTGCCTCTGCCTCCCAAGTAGCTGGGACCACAGGC
>CAUYQV010191634.1:0-17266 GCA_963574575.1 Galagoides demidoff | reverse complement strand
TTTTGGTTGCAGCCATCATTGTTGTTTGGCGGGCCCAGGCTGGATTCAAACCTGCCACCTAGGTGAATGTGGCTGGTGCCTTAGCCACTTGAGCCATAGGTGCCAAGCCTTGTTTGCTTTTTCACTCATTTATCAGCATCTTTCTCAGAGCAAAAATGTTTACCTTTGGTAAAGCTGTACTTTTTTTTTTTTTTTTTTTTTAGACAGAGTTCTTGTATGTTGTCCTGGGTAGAGTACCATGGTGTCTCAGCTCACAGCAGCCTCAAACTTTTGGGCTTAAGTGATTCTCTTGCCTTAGCCTCTCAAGTAGCTGGTACTACAGGTGCCCACCACAATGCCTGGCTATTTTTTGTTGTAGTTGTCATTGTTGTTTTAGCTGGCTCAGGCTGGGTCCAAACCCACCAACTTCAGTGTACATGGTTGGCACCATAAACGCTGTGCTATGGGCACCAAGCCATAAAGTTCTACTTTTTAAATGCACTGTTTCTAAGAATTATTTGCCTAACTCCAAACAAAAAGCTCAGTTTTTATTTTGATTTTTTCAAAAATTATTTTATTTTCCATTTTCCTTCAATTCAATGACATATTTTGAATTAATTTTGTGTAATATGTGAAATTTAGGTTCTTTTTTTTTTGTATTTGGATATTCAATTATTTCAACATCATTTGTTAAAAAGACTATCCTTTTATACTGAATAGACAGTGCATCTATGTAAAAATCAACTGATGATATTTGTGTAGGTCTGTGTATGTATATAATATTATGTTGGATGGTTTTATCTAATGATTCCATTTGAAATTATGCTGTTTTGATTACTTGTGGCTTTCTTTGAATGAGCCATACTTTCTTATTTCTCTGTTTGCCTTATGATTTTTTAATAAAAACAAATTTGAATATTATGATGTAGGAACTTTATAAATCCATAATCACCCCCAAAGTTGGGGGTATTTTATTATTCAGTCTTCTCTTGTGCATACTTCTTATATCTGTATGTACATCCAAAGCCAAGAAGTGAGAAGATAGCAAGGAAAACAGTAAGGAGTGGAAAATTTGTCCCCTACTGTTAGGTCCATAATTTCCATGGAGAGTATAGTTCCCTTTTGCTGCTTTCTGTGGGTCCCTAAAGCAGCTTCTGTTGCTATCACTGTTGCCACAACCACAGGATTACGTGAAAGGTAGAATATGAGTAAAGGGAGAAAAAGAAAATGAAGAAGATTCCCCTAATTTCTCTTAGGATTAGAAATCCACTTTCTGGATTCTAAATCCAAAACTAGAGGGATCTTCTGGAGTTTCTACTATTGATCCCAAAGATTTAGGAGGAAGAGGTGTTGAATTCATTGCCAGATCAGTAGTGTTTCAATTTATGCTTCTATCCTACTTATATTTTGGTTCATGAATTCAATTGAAGAAGTCTGGTATATTGTGATTGCTCAATCTTATTCAAAACTGGAATAGACTTTAAAAGTGTTTAAAAATAAAGTGGCTTCATTCAAGAATTCATTCTTTTAACTGACAAGTAAAAACTGTGTATATTTATGGTGTACACCATGATGCTTTTATATGTATGTATATGCATAGTGGAATGATGAAATCAAGATATTTATCATATACATTACCTCATATATATATCATTTTTTGGTATGAGAACACAGTACCTACTCTCAACAGTTTTTCAGTATGCAGTATATTGTTATTAACTAATGTAACCATGATGCACAATAAGGAACTTGAACTTATTCTTCCTAACTAAAATTTTGCATTTGACCATCTCTCCAATCCCTCCTCCCCTGGCCTTCTCTAATCACCATTTTATTCTCTGCTTCTATAGTTATGACATTTTTATATTCTAAATATTAGTGAGATTATGTTGTATTTGCCTCTTTGTGCCTGGCTTCCTTCATTTAACCTAATGTCTTCCAGATTCATTCACATTTTTGCTTATGACAATATTGTCTTCTTTCTTAGGGCTGATGTGTGTATGTACCACATTTTCCTTATTTGTTCGTCTGTTGATAGACACTTTGGTTGATTCCATATTTGGGGTATATAATAATGCTGCAATGATCCTAACAGTGCCAATATCATTTCAGCATATTGATTTTACTTCCTTTGGATATAAATTGAGTCTAGTCAGCCCTCTTGTAACCATTGGCTCTGCATCTATAGATTCAAAGTGTGGATGGAAAATACTTTAAAAAAAAAATTTACAAATTTTAAAAATATAGTATAATAATGATTCATAAAGCATTTACATAGAATTATTAATAGGCATTATAAGTATTGTAGAGATGATTTAGGGGTGCCCAACCTGCAGCCTGCAGGCTGTATGCTGATTTTGTGAGAATTTTTTTTGTTTATCTATAGTTGGATCTGATGAAACTATAGACAGACCTTTTAATACTAATTAGCTTTCTCTAGGGTTTGTGTATTTATTAATGTGTGGCCCAAGGCAACTCTATGATCTTAATGTATGGCCCGGGGGGGGAAAAAAAAAACAGCTCTGACCCTAAAGTATATGGGCAAGTATGCATAGGCTATATACAAATATTATGCTATTTTATGTAAGAGACTTGACCATTTATGGATTTTGTCATCTGTAGGAGGTCCTGGGTCTAATCCCCCATGGATACTAAGAAACAAATGTAGTGGTATTTATGGGTCATATGGTACTTCTTTTTTTAATTTTTTAATGAAACTTCGTATTGTTTTGCATAATAGATCTACTAATTTATATTCCCACCAATGGTATATAAGGGTTTCATTTTACCAGAATCTCACCTAAACATATCGTCTTCATCTTTCTTATAGCAACCATTTTAACAGATGTGAAATGAGATCTCATTATGGCTTAATTTACATTTCCATGATAATTAATGATATTGAGTATTTTTTCATATACTTGTCAGCCATTTGTGTGTCTTCTTTTGGGGAGAAATGTCTATGCAAGTCCTTAGCCCATTTTTTTAATTGTTTTTTTTGTTTGTTTGTTTATCTGTTTTAGTATTGAGTTCTTTGAGCTCCTTATATATTATGGATATTAACCACTTATCAGATGTATGTATGTATGGTTTGCAAATATTTTCTAACATAAGTTGTCCCTTTAGTCTTAATTGTTTTGTTTGCTGTGCAGAAAATTTTTACTTTGAGGTAATTTTATTTGTTTATATTTTCTTTTGTTTCCTATAATTTGTGACCATGTCCAAAAAAATTATCACCCAGACAAATGTCCCAGAACTTTCCCATATTTAATCCTAGTAGTTTTAGAGTTTCGAGTTTTACATATGTCTTAATCCATTTTGAGTTGATTTTGTATGTAATGTGAAATGATGGTCTAATTTCATTTTTCTTTATCTGCAGACCATTCTCTGATCTTCCATTTATGGGAGAGACTGTTCTTGTTATCTCTGTCAAAGATTAACTGGTCATGTATAAATTTATTTTTGAACTCTATTCCACCTTTATTGTCTTGTGGTCTGAGAAGATACACGATATAATTTCAATTATTTTGATTTTGTGACATTTGATTTGTGTCTTAGGATATGATCTATTTTGAATTATGTTCCATGGGATTATGAGAAGAATGTGTACTTCTTAGCATCTGGATGGTATATTCTATATATATCTATTAAGCCAAATTGTTCTAGGGTCACATTTAAGTCCCTTGTTTTTGTGAAACTTTCTTTTATGATATACTCCAGTAGGACTCCCATTCCTTTGGACCATGCTTCTTCCCTTTCAGGGATCCCTGTAATTAATGTGTTTGAACACTTTGTGGAGTTCCATGATTCTCTAACCAAATGTTCTGCATTCTCTCTTTTCTTTTCTACCTTTTTGACTCACTGGGTTCACTCAAGAGCTTTTAAGTTTCCTAATTGACTTCTTTAATTCCTTAAAGTCCACAATATCCTTTCTATATTCTTCATATCTTTCCTCCATTTTTTGGTTCTGTTTTTCCACTTTCTTATAAGTTCCCTTTATTGCCTTTTCCATCCATATTTTAAATTCTTTTTTGGTCATTTCCATTAAATCTTTATGGGTGAGATCCTCTGTGGTGACTACCTCATGATTCCTTGGAGGGGTTGCTTTGTTTTGGGCTTTCATGTTGACAGATTATTTTTGTTTGTTCCTCCTCAAGTGTATTTTCTTCTTGTTCCCTTCCTTCCCCTTCATTTCTTCTCACTGCCTCTTTCACTTTAAATTATCTTGTCTCTCAGGTTAAGTGTTGAAATTGCCTTTAGGTATAAGACTAAAAGGAAGAGAAGGGTAAAGGGCCAGAAGGGGGAAAGGAGATAAAATAAGTAGACAAATATATATCATATATTTGAAAGGAAAGAATTTCATGAAGAAGAGAGAATAATGACAGAAATCAAGAGAGAGATAGGAGCAGTGGTACTGTTTAGCAAGGTGCTTTGGCCCACACTCATAAATCCAGAACCTCGGGGTCTAGGCTAGGTGTGTCCCTCAAGGTGTGTCTCCTTACCAAACAGGGCAAAAACAAGACCCTACCTCCACCTAGTATAGAAAAAAAAGATCCACAGTAATGGGGACCTACCAGTACTATCTTTCAAAGGCCAAAGCTAGAAATACACCCTAGGTCATGAGCTCATGTCCTCCTTTACCCAAACCATCACTGTGACCCTCCCATCCTCCCAAAGATGGCTACCCAAGTTCAACAGGTGCATCAGAGCCAGCCATGCACTAGGATCTTACAGACTGTTTCCCCTCTAAAGCCCATAGTCAAGCCAAAGGGAGCTTCACCCCACCTATCACTCAATCTTAGCTGCCTGATGCTGCTCAAGTTCCTTGCTCATCCAAGCCCCTCCAAGGCAGCTCCAGGGAGCAGTAGACTGCTCAAAACAAACAAACAAATGACAACAACAACAAATCTCCAGTCCTCTACAGGAAGGCTTGTGATCGAAGTCCACCCATACCTACGCACCTGCCTTCTGTGATGGTTTCTCTTATGTCCACACCTCCTTGCTGGCTGCTGGAGTTGTGAATTGCTTCATTGTGCCCCCAGGGCAATGTTCCTGGGTAGTTCCCACAGCTAGAGGTGGTTGATGATCTTTCTCCCCTGTCTTACTAAAAGCAGCTGGCTAGGAAATGTCTTCAGTTCACCATCTTGCTCCATACCCCCACCTTGATTTTATAGTTTTATGCTTCATGTTTTTTCTTGTCTCATAAGTTTAACTACTCCTACTCTCATTTTGTTTCCATATGTATGAGATATCGTTTCAATTTTTTTACTTTGAATCTGTGTGTGTGTCCTTAAAGGTAAAGTGAGTCTCCTGCAGGCAGCATATAATTAGTTCTTGTTTCTTTATGCACTCAAACACTGTATATGTTTTAATTGAAGATTTTATCCATTTATATGCAAAGTAATTATTGACAAGTAAGGACTTTTTACTACCATTTTGTTAATTGTTTTATGGTTGTTTTGAAGATCTTTTGTTTATTTTCCTCAGCTGCCTTCTTTTCTTATTAGATGGCTCTAGTGATGTGATTTGATTTCTTATTTTTTATTATCTTTTGTGTGTCCACTATATGAATTTGTGTTATAGTTATTGTACAGCTCATATAAAACATATTATAGTTATAACATTAAGAATATCTTATTAAATTTAGCCTACATAGTTCGACTATGATGCTTCCTTGTTCTTTTGTTTTGTTGGCGTTGCTTTTCTTATCGATGAAATTTTAGGCCTTTTGAAATTTTTACACCTGTGATTTTTTATCTCACTAATTTTATAAATTTCTTAGCCATTTTCTCTTCAAATGTATCTTAATTAATTCTGTTTTCTTTCTGAAATTTCAATTGCATGAAAGTTAAAGCACTTCATATTTCCCCCCAGTTCTTGAACTGTCTGTTCCAATTTCTCAACACTTTCTGAATTTCAGCAGAAATAATTTCTTTAAATCGTACATTATAGGGCAGTGCCTGTGGCTCAAGGAGTAGGGCACTGGCCCCATATACTGGGGTGGGGGGGGGAGTTCAAGCCCTGCCCCGGCCCAAACTGCAAAAAACAGGAAAAAACCTTACATCATATTAGAGGAAATATGTCTCTTGGAACCCATTAAAGCCATGAAGGAAGGATTATTCATTGAGTTTTAATCTTAGAAGCGTTCCACAGCTACAGAATCAATGTACTAAAGCAGTGAGAAAGAGGTAAATAAATTATTCTCTCTCTCTCTACTCAATCTCTAATGCTTTGTTAGTTAATTTCTAATGACTAAATCCAACTGAAGTCAGCTGTTACTAAAGCCAGAGTGATGCATTCTAGGAGTCATCTTCCAAGGATATTGGAGAAATGGACAGAAGAGTAGGAAATGCATAGTGGAGAAAATAGAATTGCCATTCTTGTCAATATGAAAATACAAAATAATATCTCAGCATAGTTTAATTTGTACTACTTTTATTATGCAGGAGGTTGTCATGTTTTTGAGCCATATTTATTTACTTTCTTTAGACTATTCTTTATCATATAGTCTTTGCAGCCAAAATAATATTCTGTTTTTATAATATATGTATATAAAATTTTTCTACATATAATTTTTTATAAGTACAATATTTTTCCATATGCATTTTCTTTCTCTTTCTCTCTCTCTCTCTCTCTCCCCCACCATCTCTTGTCTCTCTCTCATCTCTCTCTCTCTCACACACACACACACACACAATTTCTTAAGGTTGTATGAAAAATCATCAGAAATATGGTGGCATAAAACAACAGAAATTTATTCTCTCATAATTGCCAGCAATCCTTGTCATTCTTTGGCTTATAGTTCCATCACTCCCATCTCTGCTTCGTCTGCTTCGTCTTCACATTGCCTTTTCCTCTGGGTGGGGGACCTTTTCTTATCTGTTTCAAATATTTCTCTGCCTTTCTCTTACAAACACATCTGTTCTGCTGTACCAATTTCCTGTTTCCCCAAAGTTTCACTGCTGATTACAACATGGCATCCTTCTATAAATGCATGTGTAATAAATTTTCTTTTCCATTTTCCTTATACTCAGTTTTAATTGACTGTTATAGGAGAAGTTAAAGTTCAACCTACCTATATTCTGTTTTGTCACCATAATCTCTCCATTTGTTTTAATCTGTCTTCTATATTTGAATAGATTCAAGAATTCCTACTATGCCTTCCCTGTAGTTTTTCAGGAACCTTGTGTTTGGCTGATGATTGCCTTCTAATAAAGATCCAAAAAGTGGATCATAAACACTGTTTCCAAAGCTTCTGGATATTTATAACTTTTATACTTGTACCACAATTTCATTCAGTTGTAAACTACACTGGTCACTTTTTCTCTGAGGATTGTGTGGCTGTTGCTCCAAAATATTTCTGCAAGAACTTGTATAAATGTTTCCTTATAAGTGACTTACTCCTTTTACTTAAATGTCCAAAAGATTTCATTTCTGATACCCAGAAATGTTTTCTACAAAAGCAGTCTTTTTATTCTAATTTAGGGACATTTGTTATTAAAACATTCTGTGCTTTTCTCTGTAGTCTAATTATATGTATACTATATCTCCTTTATCTGTTTCTATTATTGTTTCTGTAACTCAGTTAAAATTTTTATTCATTTCTATTTTATTTTTCTAGACTTTCCTATTCTCGATGACTCTTAATTTGTTTTTGTTTCTAATAGTAATTTTTCTTTAATGTGTTACTTCTATTATGTTCTTTATGTTTGAGCTGAAAAAATGATACCCTAAAGTACAGACCTCAGAAGTAGCACCAGAAGCAAATTCTCTCTGGCCTCCATCTGCCATCCTTTCTCTCACCCCTGATTCATTCCTGAGTTAAGAGATAGAAACTAGAATCCCTCTTCCCCAAGGCAAGTAATAGAAACCAGAACCCCTTTTCCTCAAAACCATCCATAAAATCTAAAACATTTCTCTAATCTTTGCACCTTTCTTTGTAAAAACTGGTCATAAAAAAAGTCCCTGACCTATTGGTTTGATGGTAGATCATTAAGACTCCCATTCCAGAAATTGTCTTCCCCCATTCCTGGGAGAAAGAAGATTGAACAGAGAGGTCCAGAATACTCTGAACAGACAAGTCTTGCTGGGTTCCTCCATCAACTCATCCCATTTGGGAATACTATTTTATCCAATCACATTTCTACATGGCTATACATTTTTCATCAAATCTAACCATTAAAATGGATAGTTTTCTTGGGGTCTCAAATAAATAAAATTTTTATACTTTTCTCTTGTTAACTATATAACTATATTGGGCTGTGATCTTTATGATGAATAAGAAAATAGATGATGCAATTTTATCCCTATTCATATTTATTTACTTAAAAATTTTACCTATTACCTATTTTCTGACCTCTTCCAAATGGCTTTCAGCTTCCCCTATTGTCCGACTATTTCTGCTTTGAGGTTTGGTGAATTTTATTTATGCTTTTGTTTCATAGAGGCAGTTAATTCATTAAATGATTTTTGTTTTGTTTTTACTTTATTTAACTTCATTGAAAAGTGTTAGTTCACAATTTTCTTCTTTGTGACAATTCTCTGGTATTTTTCTTGTGCTTTCTAGTTTCCCTCATCATTTGAATATGTTCTGTACAGTTATATTTTTGATTCCTCCTCTTTGAAGGAGAAGTTATTTCTGGACCACTTATTTATAGAAATCTCTGGAGAAAGGTTCATGGCTGTGTTCCAATGTGGCAGCAGTTTTCTGGTGGTGTGTGAATTCTTTAAACTTTTCCTTCTTCTTATCCAGCAGAGATATGAAGTGTAGAATTGTTCACAGGACAAAGTCTCCTTTACCCTCATGACATAAAAATCAGCAGCTTCCAGAAAATGTGGTTGTGTTGGAGTCTCCATCAGTGCCAGCCCTCCTCTAGCCTAAAATGAGTCTAGAAAAGCTGTTCTCAATGCCTTTCATGTTTTTCTTCTATTGTAAACAAAACATTTTTGTTCTGTATTATAGGGTACTCTACTCACCTAGGAAAAGTCTTTTCCCTCTGTCTGAACTTCAAAGCAAAGGATGTTGTCTTTGTATAACTCATTTGCATACTTTGTTTGCCACTGCTGTGGGCAACCTCTTAGTCATCTTATGCTTTAGGATTTCAGCTAGATTCTGTTTCCTCCTCTGATGGAGTTCATGTATTCGTATTCTGATCTTCAAACCTATGTGAGAAAAAAACTAATTTATTTAATAAAAAAAAAAAAAGAAAGTACGTGAAGGCTATGATTTTACCATAGGTGCAGGGGCTAGAGTTGGAGAAGTCTCTTATCTGGTACAAGTAAAAAATTAAATCTAGGCTCCCATGCCAAAAGTTAAACATCAGCAAATCAGAAATATCTATATTATTGTGAATAGACATATATATGTGTGTGTGCACTTAGAAGGTTGGACAATCAAGTTTGAGGTCTTGTACTAGAAAAAGGGCCACATGCCTCATTGCTACATATCACTATTTTATCAGATGACCAAAGGGAATTCTTTGAAGGTCATGGTAGTGATATTCATCAACAAGATATATAGTACTTTTTCTAGGATGAATTCTCATACTTAATTGTCCAATCTTATACTTTATATCAGAACAAAATCTTAGGCAAATTTAAGTGTTTAGCAAAACTGAAGCTAAAAGAATTTGTCTAGGACAAACTTATCTTTAAGATATTTGCTAGATTTTGAATCAACTTGGAGTAGGAGACCAATAAAACCCTTAAGTAGGAAGAGATAAAGAGCTCAGAAAGCATAAATACAAAGCAATATTGATGGTTTAAAATAAGAATAATATCAATATCTTGTGAGGTTTATAACATCAACGATGAAATTTATGAAAATAATGGCACAAAGCATCAACAGAAATAAATGAAACTATACTATTATAAAAAACTTTACAGTTTTTATGGGAAATGGTAAAAGTACTAACATAAGATGAATATAAGAAGATAAAGACACAAACTGTATGGTTTAACTAATGAAAGAATTGTTATATTCATACAAATTATTTATAAGGAAAATTAAAAGATAAAATACATTTGCCTAATATTTAATATTACCTATGTAACTAATATTAAATATCAAGTAACTTTTATTATATTTTTGAAGTATCTAAACAGGTATTTCCAAAGTAGAGGGGGTACTAACAGAATTAGAAAGAAAAATGTAGTACAGTCATCTAATTTTGGCAGGTTTTAAATGAAAAGTAAGAAAAATAATGGATAAAAGTAAAATGGATAAATAAAGAGGAAGGTTCTGACTATAGTTTCCCAAGATATGTCCAAAACATTCTGGAGTTTTGGCAGGCCAGATGTTTTACCTTCAATGGCTCTAGGGGTACAGTTAGAAGGTGGGAGGGAAAGTTAACTCTTGTCCACAGTAAATCAGAGACCACATTTACCAGTACAAGTGATACCTGCACATGAGAAGCATCTGGAACCAGAGAAGTGACCAGAGGCTGATTTGCAGAGGTGATAAAGAGGCTTGGCTGTCCTTGGAAGAAGGTATAAGAATAGTAGCTTTCTAAACCAGTTCCAACCATTACTTCTGAACCCAATGAGAAGGCCATGCAGGTGATTTCCAAGTGGTCATTACCAGATCCAGTTTAGTGACTGGATTTTTTTCAATTTGAATTACTCATTTTTGAAGAATGCTCAATTGTAGCTTCCAAAATTCATCATTCTAATGTAATATGTTTAGATTAATTGAAAGTTAAGTAGCCCTAGCCCTATAAAACTGAACAAATTTTCTACTGATTGCCAAGCACTCCCTGTCTAGATTGCCAACTAACAAATGATACAAAATGGCAGTTAGAGCCAAAAGAGATTGAGCCACAAACTGCTAAAGCATGGACTGGCTAGAGGGCAGGAATAATAATTCATTGTGATCCAGACCTCAAGTGCACAGCATGTTCCTTATTCTGTCAAAATTCTTTTATGTGTGTTAGGAATGTGATGGAATAAGAGGACAGATCTTTTTAGTCTTTTGGTTGTTAAATGTATGGGAACACATCTACTTTTTATCTTGATTAAGTTTTCTAGTGCATGAAGAGAGGCAAGAAACATCAAGGTGATTTTTGCAAAATAATCAAAACCTTATGGCACCACTAGGCATTTGTTTCTCCCATCACAGCTTAAAAAACTCTTGTGTTTTAGAAAAATAAGATTCATTATTTTAATATAGAGAAATGATGGAATTATTGGGAATTAATGCATCTTCTTTAGGATAAGGAACATGATATGATATATTTTTAAAAATTATTACAAAATGTTAAGTAGGTTACTTATTAAATTATAAATGCCAAAAAAATACAAGTTGAATTTAAAATATTCCAATAGGGATAGTATGGAGAGTTTTTTTTTAATTACCTAAATATACATAATAACCATGAATTTATTTGAACCTCACCACTTCTGAGAGAATTAAATGGCAACATTGTGAACTTCTACAAATATATTTGCAGGGTTTTACACTATCATTTCAGAAACTTAAGAAGCAAAATGTCTAAGAGATTATAGTATTATAACTAATGAGATAGTGAGACAGAATTCAATTTTATTTCTCTATGCTATAACTTATACCTGGAAAATAATATGATTTACAACAGTATCAATACTATTAATTATATAGAAATAAACTTAACAAAAAAGTGAACTCTATTGAGAAAGTTTAAAACTTTGCTGAAAAAGAAACACTTTTAAAAACCTAAGTAAATAACGAGAGATGCCATAGTCACAGATTTAAGAAAAAAAATATTATGAAGACACCAGTTCTCCCATGATATATTTGTATATTCCATACTGTATTTTTTGCTTTTCTTGCAGGACTTGACACAGCAATTTTTAAATAAAAGTGAAAACAATAGTAACCAAAACACTTTTATAAAATCAAATAGAGAGGATTTAATCTCAAGATATACTGACATATTATGAAACTGAAGCAGATATTAAAAAAATAGAACATCAGAAGATGATAGACATCCAAGAAGTAGACCCACACACTTATAGAGCTTTGATGTATGACAGAGGAGTATGATAGAGCAATGGAGAATATGGTCATTCTAACAAATAGTTTAGGCAATTGAGTAACATGTAAAACAAACTAAAGTCAGGCCCATGCTTCATGACATATAAAAATATAAATTCCATTAATTCCATTAGTATTTTCATAAAGATTTTAGGTAATATTATTGAATAATATATTATTTCATAAACATTTTAGGTAATATTATTGAATAATATATTTGAGATCTCAAGGTAGGAAATGGTTTCCTAAATCATGTACATGCAGCCATAGCAATAAAGGAGAACATTGATAAGTTTGTATAGGATAAAATTGTTTCTTAAAGATAGAAAAGAACCAATGTAAAAACAAGCTGCAGAATAGGGAAAAACATTTAAAATAAAGCATTAGAATCTGTAACATATAACCCTTTCATATTAAAGAAAAGAAAGGAAATCTAATATAAAAAGGAAAGAGCCCTTTAGATACAAAAAGTGGATATTCGAATGGCCAGCAGGGATATGGTTTGTGATTAACGTCAGGAGATGCTGCATGCTTGTCCAGCTAAAGTGGCAGTACCAAATGATACCAAGTAGTGGTGAGGACATGGAATAATCAGAGCTCCACATATACTGCTGGTGGCATATATGAATTGCTGGTGGCAATTCTAATAAATTGAAAAATAAATATACTCAGAATATCTACTCCTAGATTCATGTTCTGTGCTCCAGAACAAAAATGCATGAAAGTCCATAGCAACTTTGTCTACAAAAAGGATGTATTAGGCAAGAATTTCTGTTTCTCTAGAGAAAAAGAACCAGTGGGAGATACATGTGTGTGTGTCTGTGATTGGACTGGGACCACTGATATAATAGAATATAATCAAAGAAGGCATCAAAGAAGACTACATTTGTCTATCAGTATAAAAATCTAAATTCTATTTGTTTCCAGGTTTCTAATTATATCATAATAAAAAGCAATGAAGTATTATGGCAAAATTCAAGATAATCTCTGAATATGAAGAGGGTTATTTAAGCAGAGGGACATAAGATCGATTTGTGGAGTGGGAACAGAGTTTTCTTATTTCCTTGACATTGATGTCTATGTATATGTTAATCCTTCCGTACATACTTTGTGTTTTATTGTGTATCCTATATTTTATGGAAAGTGAAGAAAATCAAAATATCATTCAGAATACCAGTAAAAACTATGTATCACTGAGAGATAATCCTAAAGAGGTACAACAACTTCATAAGGCCTAGTATAAACGTTATTGAGGATATTAAAGTCCTAATCAGTGCAGAGCTATGCCATATTAATAGGTGCAATCCTCACTTTGAAAAGCTTTACTTGCCCCATATATAATCTTTAAATTCAAAGTAATTCTAACCCAAATCATAGCAAAGTTTACCAGGAAGGACGACAAAAATATTTTAAAATTTATTTAGAAAAATAACATTCTAAGAATAGCCATCTAAACATTCTAAAAATCTTTCTGAAAAAGGTCAAATATATTTTGGTACTTAACTGTTAAACTTTGGTAAGGACCTACTTTCATTACCTATAAAATTAACATCCTTTACAGAAGGTAAAGATACTTCTTTTTTTCTTCAAAAGATCTCTAAAGTAGAGAAAATAGAAAATTTCTGTCTGTTTTCCATTTCAACTATTAATGACTTTCATTTTGGTAAGCTAATTATGAGGCCTGAGCTAAATCTCTTGTTTCTTATTTCATCACCATTATAGTTGCTATACAACTCCACATTCTTGAAGACAATTATTATTCTCATTATTTTTTCTCTCAATGAATAAAACAAAATAATAACTCCATAAGCTTTCTCTTATTTCCATTTCTCTGCTATTTTCCAATTTTTTTTTCTTTTGTTTTTGTTTCTCTAAAACTTGACTGGGGTAAGAGGGCTATAAGCTAGGAGAGAGTGGGTAAAGGAAAGGGCAAATTTTTGTTTTGAGAACTGCTCATTTTTACCAGTCCTGCAATTTCAATGGCATTGAAGCAGAAAGCCACAATAACTTGGTTTTACAAATTTGGTAAGCTCAAGCCAGTAGCATATTTATATAACACAGTGTCTGAGTAGCATTATACGATATCCAATCTATTTTCACAGGAATTATTTTACTTCATTTTCTCAACAACTTCTTGAGCATTGATGTGATTTGCCAAGGTGATTAGGACAGGGCAAAAGAGCACTAGAAGCCAAGTCTTCTGAGGGTTAGCTGGGATTCTCTCTTTTGCACTCATTCAAGTATTCATTTCATGTATTAAAATTCTAGCAGCCCAAAATAATTTGGACAACCTCCTGACACTTACATATGCATTAAATTTTTATGTTCCCAGGTTACTTCTTTTGTGAAAGAATATATTCCCTGCTATCACCACTTGTGGTAGTCAGGATAGCGGTATCCCAAAGATATCCACATTCTTAATTTTCTGAAACCTGTGTATATAATACGTTACATGGCAAGAAGGGAATTAAAGTTGTAACTGGAACATGGTTGGTAATTAGTTTATTTTATTACCCTGGATTACCAGTAAGCTTAAGTCATCAAGGGTCCTTTAAGGAAGAAGGACTCAAAAGGGTCAGTGTCAGAGGAATATGATGCAGACAGATTCAACCAGCCCTTGTTGGCTCTGAAGACAGGAGAGGGTATAAACTGAAGAAAGTAGGAGTCCTCTAGAGCAGCAGTCCCCAAACTTGATGGCACCAGGGACCAGTTTCATGATAGACAGTTTTTCCATGGATCAGGGTTAAGTGTGGGAGGGGATAATTCAGGTGCATTACATTTATCATGCACTTCATTTCTATTGTTATTACATTGCAATATATAATGAAATAACTATACAACTCACTATAAGGCAGTACCAGTGAGAGCCCTGAGCTTGTTTTCCTACCACTAGATGGTCCCATCTAGAGAGGATGGAGACAATGACAGATGACAATCTGTCAGAGTGACAATCACTCACTCACCTGCTGCTTTCCTCCTGCTGCAGCCCAGTTTCTAACAGTCCATGGACTGGTACTGAGGCAAGAAAGTAAGAACAGAGCTAAAAGAATCTGTCCTAGATGCCCTGTGTAGGCCTTAGCCAAGCTGCAGGCATTTCTGTTTGTATGTTCATCCCTTGACATGTGTGGGGCCTAGATTATAACCTAGTAACTTCCTTGGACTTCTGTTGCCTTTGAGGGCAGGTAGCCCAACAGAATCTGACCTTCCCCCTTGAGCCTGGGACCTTGAGGATGATGTCATGTCTCTCTCTGTTTTATGACCCTCACGTGTACTCTTACCCTGAAAAGTGGATAAAAAAGAGGCAAGAGATTGAGTTGGAGGCTTGGTTTTGGAGACACACTGGTCTTCCAAGATCCCCCTGGCTGGAATAAATCCGCTTCCTCTAATCAATTGGTGCCTGGAGTCTTCTGTCTGTGTCAGTTTCCTGCTACAGTACTGGTTCAGTTTATGGCCCAGGGCTTGAGGGCTGCAGCTCTAGAGAATGGAAAAGGCAAAAATATGGATCTTCTCTGAAAGATTTTTTCCAACATCAAATTCATGTGTCTTTTTCAGCTCCAATTCTACAAATCTCTGACACCAACTGCATATCTAATATATCAATTCTGACACTAACTCCTGGAGGTAGTGTAACCCCAAAGGATAAGGACTCAGTTCCAAAAGACTATTCCCACTTCAGGGGCTCCCCAGAGGTCAGCTTAAAGTCCCAACCCTCCTAATCAAGGCTTGGTCTTTCAGGTGACTTCCTCACATCCTGAAGTTGTGAAGGGAACTCCCATTCTGGAGACATTCATTAGCATACCAAAGACTCTCTTCATTGTGGAGATTCCAAGGGGTTTAGGAGCTCTGTTTCAGAAACCTTAGGGCGGAAAAACCAAATAATTTTTATGAAGCCACACTCCTCTAGAACCTCCAGAAAGGAACACATCTCTGCCAACACATTGATTTTAACCCAGTGAGACTCATTTTGGGATTCTGACCTCTAGACCTATATGATCATAAATCATAATAAATCTGTGTTGTTTTAAGTCATTAAATTTGTAGCAATTTGTTAGAACAGCAATAAGAGACTAACATACCATTTTACAAACATTGACAATAGACTATCAATCTCACAGAGTGAAGCCAGAATTTCAGATGTTGAAAACATAGAAACAGCTCTGGGTTTTGTTTTATTTTTTGGTTATTTATAAAGGAAAGATTTTATTATTCACAGTGATATTCCTCTTGTGTAGTTGTTTATATCAATGTAACACAAAATGACAGGATACCAACATTTGACGGAAAATATACTATTTTCAGATCAGATATGAACTGTCAACTTGCATAGAATATATTGCTTCTGATATTTCACAGCCCAGTTCACAAAAATTTTACATGCTTACAATTCACTTTTGGTGTGAAATATTTGTTGAAATATGTTGCATATGGAGTTTGCAATATGAACCCTTGTGGACACAGCCTATATAGATTACATTGAATCTGAATATGAAAGGATACACATTAATTAATTAAAATTATTAATTTATTAATATGAAATAAAAGTGAGAAATTGAAAAAAGTTCATTGAAGCAATTTTAATTGGTAAGTAATAAGTAGTTTACATCAGTATATATTTTTAAACACAATGTTGAATTAGTATTTTGTATTGTTTATTCACAAATCAGAATTCAGTATAGTCTCTTTGAGGTTATATTTACATAGTAGCCAAAAGTAAAAAAAAAATGTTAATTAAGCCTTATTTTCTGTTGATTCAGAAAACTATGACTTAAGCCTACTATGGGAATCTATAAGCTAGAAATACAGGGGAAATCCTCTAAATATTATTCTGTGGGTAAAGACTGTCTATTACATGCTAAAATTCATCCTTAAAGCACCTCTGTGCTATTTGCACTCTGAAAATACAAAGTATTAGCAGTTATTGTTTTGATCAGAAAGATAGATGAGTTAGTATCTTTTCTTACTCTTGGGTAACTAAAGACATAGAAAACCTAAGTCCACTGAGCAAGTTGATAATATGAGATTTTTTTTAAAAAATCACATTTAATAAAAATTAGAATCCTATTTCTGATCTATGATTTTTTTTTTTTTTTTTTTTGAGACGGAGCCTCAAGCTATCCCCCTGGGTAGAGTGCTATGGCATCTCAGCTCACAGCAACCTCCAACTCCTGGGCTCAAGCGAGTCTCCTGCCTCCGCCTCCCAAGTAGCTGGGACCACAGGCGCCCGCCACAACGCCTGGCCATTTTTTGGTTGCAGCCATCATTGTTGTTTGGCGGGCC
>CAUYQV010191630.1:0-21531 GCA_963574575.1 Galagoides demidoff | reverse complement strand
CTGTGGTCCCAGCTACTTGGCAGGCGGAGGCAGGAGACTCGCTTGAGCCCAGGAGTTGGAGGTTGCTATGAGCTGTGATGCCATGGCACTCTACCCAGGGGGATAGCTTGAGGCTCCGTCTCAAAAAAAAAAAAAAAAAGAAAGAAATGCCCTAACCAAGTGTTTCCAAAGCTTTAATGTGCTTAGAAGTCTGGGGATCTTGTTAAACTCCAGTTCTGATATGGTAGATTTAAGATGCTGTACTCCTAACAAACTCCAGGTGAGGTCTGTGCTACTGTTCCATGGACAGACTAATCCACTCAGTTTTCTTTGCAAAATGAAAAGAGGCTGATACAGATTAATCTATAAGGGCCCTTCCTATTGAGCACTTTTCATCTTTTTTATTGTTTCAGGTTGATTTGAAAGGGAACTTTTAATCTTTATAGGTTATACTTTCAGCAATCTACCAAACTACAGTATTATGGTTTAGCCCCAATTATTTCATAGCATAATGTGGCCAATGTGTTAGGATGGAAGCAAAGGATTTAGTGTCCTAATTTCAAGGGCTGGCTCCACGTGCCATCTTTAGGACACTGAGCAAGCTACTTGAGTTTTCTAGCCTCATGTTAATTCTGTGTAGTATGACGGTAGTGATCAATTATGCTGGCTTATGTTACCAAATAGTTTTTAGAGTCAAATGACATAATACAGCATTTTGCCTCATCTCATAGAAAAAAACTACAATCTATAGACACGAGTTTGTATCGCAAAGGTTTCTTACAACAGTACTTACCCTTAGTATAGGGGATATACTCCCATCACAGCTTATTTTCTACTCTATAACTTCTCTTTTTTTAAAGATTGCCAGACATGGCCTATAGTTTGATTGATGAATGTTAGCCCATACTTCAAACTTGTCATATACGTTGCCATTTTAGCAAAGAATTTGAAGGGAATTAGTATTATGTTTTCCAAAAGCATATTTTTACATATAGTCTGTTAGGATAATAATAAATTATATTTTGAGTTAAGTTTACGAGCATATTAATTTTTTTTTTTTTTTTTTGCAGTTTTTGGTCAGGGCAGGGTTTGAACCCACCACCTCCGGATATATTGGGCTTGCACCCTACTCCTTTGAGCCACAGGCACCACCCTACTTAGTAATTTTTTGAATCAAGTAAATTCTTAGTACATTTTGACAACTTTCAGAGGTCTAAAGACTATCCTTTAACCGCTGTAGCATAGTTTATATATTTTCTTACAGTAATGTTGGTCAGCAGTGAGAAATGTTAAGTCATGGTTCTCATCCTAGGTAAACTCAATTTAAATAAGAACTAGGCACTTCACAGATAATAATGTGATTACATATCATACAGACATATGTTCAAAGTACTCTGGCATAGAATATGTTTAATTTGGTTTAGGCTTGAGGTAAGCTTCCCAAGAGGCGTCATTTAGCTAAATTATTGTGAACTCTTTTATAGGTTGAAACTAATGTCTCACCTCCAAAATCAAGAAGAAAAAGTCCATTTAACAGAGGTAATACACTTAAATTTTTCTTTTTTAGCTCAGTTCTGTTATATGGTAGTTTGTATAGGTGATATTTGATTGCTTTCAGATCTACCATTTAGTTCCTTGTGTTTGTTTTCAGTTTCATTGAAATTACTTTTAGAAGTGTATTAATCCTTTTTATTAAACTTCTCTTTCTTTACAGATTTAGCAGAAAACTCTGGTATTGGAAAACTTTTCACTAATGCTATGGAATCTTTAGATGAAGAAGAGAAAGATTATTATTTTTCAAACTCTGATTCTGCATAGTAAAAATGAGAAAATACAACTTCCCAAGGAGACATTGTATTTGTATCTTCATTTGGAGTACATGTTTTTTTTTTATAAAGTAGTTTCATGTGCATATATGGAATTTTTTCCAAAGATTTCATGTGTTTATATTGAAAGTAAAATATCCTTCTGTAGAATATTCTCATTGCTACACCTTACTAAAACTGTAAGGAAAATTGTTTTTGCTTACGTAGATGTTTGTAAATTTGTTTTACAATATTAAAACATACAAAGATAAGTTTCTTATAAGCATCTAAGTCTGTTTACTTTAAGCAAATTATGTCCCAAATAGATTTTTAAAAAGCTTTCAAGAAAATGTTGCTACCATCAATGAGGTAAGAGGGGATGTAAGAAGGTGTATTGGTGGCCACTAAAGTCAGGAAAACTTGTAAGCTATCATTTACCACCCCACTTGATACACAAAAGCCAGAACTGATCTAATGTTTAAATGCTAAATGTTAACATGCTTCTCTCCTGATTGTTTTTCTTAAAACTTATGATTGACATATCTATAAAACCTATGTAAATTTATTATTGCGTTTTCATTGTTTTATCAGATAGAGTTAACAGTTTTGTTGCATTCTTAATCCTTACTACATATACTTAAATTGATCTCGATATTTTGATTGTATTAGACAGACATTCAGTTAATATACCCACTATTAGTAGTCAAGTTTATGTTGTGTCATAGTAAACATCCTTTCTGTTCCTGACAGCTCCTTTAGAAGTAAACTGCTTTTTAGCTTACTATATTATACAGTTTGATATAGAATATTTCCTCTCTGGCTACATATTTGCCTACCCTTTCTCTCCAGTTAGATTGTTCAAATAAAGTTAGACTGCTTTTATATTAGTTTCTTATTTTTGTTGTTTATTTTTAATTACTAGATCATAGAGAGATAAATATGCATTTTCTTAATGACCCTATTTTAGTTTCCTCAACAATACCTGAACTTTTAGTGGAAAATAATATTTTCTTGTTCCTTAAGAATTTAGTCAAAGCTGAGTACAGTATCCCATGCCTGTAGTTCCCACTACTTGAGTGGTTGAACAGGAAGATAGCTTGATCCAAGGAGTTCAAGATTGTAGTGCCCTATGATCACACCTGTGAATAGCCACTGCACTGAAGCCTAGGCAATACAGGAAAACATTGTGCATTTAAGCAAAGAATTCGTAATAACCAGCAGTTATAGACAAGACTTATAGAAATACAAGATTTACAAGAAGAGGTGGGCAGAGCAAGATGGCCAAATAGAACCATCCCTACACAGGAACACCAAAGTCAACAACTATCCACACTAGCACTTTCAGAAGAACCGAAACAGAGATCTCAGGCCTTGGTTTGGTTTGGTTTGGTTTTTGAGGCAGAGTCCCACTCTGTTGCCCCAAACTAGAATGCCATGGCATCACAGCTCACAGTAATCTCAAACTTCTGGGCTTATACCATCCTCTTACCTCACCCTCCTAAGTAACTGATACTACAGACATGTGTCACCACACCCACCTAAATTTGGTTTCACATGTTCTCACTCATATGGGGAAACTAAATGTTAAAATAATTGATCTCATCGAGTCAGAGAACAGAATGATGATTACCAGAGGCTGGGAAGGGTAGTGCATAGTGATGGTTAATGAGTCGAGAAATATAGTTAGATAGAATGAATAATGTTTGTTAGCACAACAAAGTGACCATAGTCTCTGTATAAGCTATTATGTACCCATGATAATTAAAAATAAATGGGAAAACAAGATGGCAGACTAGCAGGATCTCCCTGCTGGCCTCTCCCAGCAAGGCAAGGGAAAGAGAGAGAACCCAACTATACTTGGCATGGGGAACCTACCTGGAGTTGTTGCTTCAGGTGCTCAGCAAGGTGGTGGTAGACTGCAGGAGACAACAGGAGGTCTGGAGCTGTAAGGACTGGCAGAAGGCAAGTGCATGGGAGCGGGAGGGTACTGGCCAGCCCCCCTACAGAGGTCTGGGGATAGGAGGGAGCCATTTTGCAATTTTTAGATTTCAGGGGAAGCTGCACATTGAGTGGAAAGTTTGGACGAGTGAGTAGACTCAAACAGTGTACAGTGACCACCCAGGTTTGAATACTGAGTGGAGTGGATTTGCCAACAGCTTGGCTGCTGGCTGGGCTGCCATTTGTGGGAAGGTCTATGGGTAGGACTGTCCATAGGGACCTAAAGCACAGCTGACTCTGGTGTGCCCGAGCTCAGTCTTTCACTCTTAGGGTGAGCTGAGTGGCTCTCACACCTCCCCGGAATTGTCAGGGGCCTTTGTGAGACTTGCCTTTTAAGGGTTCTGGAGAGCTTCGACACCCCAATGTGGCAGGAACTGAATGCTGAGGAAACCACCAGGCACTCACTGAGGGTAACTAAGTAAGGATGATAGGGCCTGTTCTTCTTGGCTTATGTTCTGTCTTCTAAAACCACGGCACCACCTGGTGTCCCGGCTGGCTCTGGCATTGGCACGCTCTCTATGTAGGAGTGTGTGTTCCTATTCTGGCTCCCTTCTGCAACATTTTTTTTTTAAGATTATTTTTTCTTTGTTGTTGAGGTTATTCTTGTTTTGGGTTATTAGAGTTTTGCTTGTTTTTTGCTAATTTGTTTGGTTATATTCTTAATTTCCATTTTCTTCGAGAGCAAGAGCTCCTGTTAATTTTTATTTTTTTTGCAGTTTTTGGCCGGGGCTGGGTTTGAACCTGCCACTCCTGGCATATGGGGCCGATGCCCTACTCCTTTGAGCCACAAGCACCGCCCAGGGCTCCTATATTTTTGTTACAGTATTTCAGCTCCATTTATTCTATTTTACTTCTTTTTTTCACTTTCAGTAGAGACTTTTCTACATATTTTATCTTTTCCATATAAACTGCTCATACAACAGTTAAAATATCTCCCCCTTCTTATGTCCTTTCTTCCCCCACTTTCTCCTTCTTGTATTTTTAATTTTCCTTATCTATTATTTGTGTTTGCGCTTTTGTCATAGTGCTGGGGGAGTTACAGCAGTGGCCTGGCTTAAAGAGGTCAAGAGATCACAATCAGGAGAGTCTGTCTACATTTGGCCTTTGGAAAGACAATACTGACAAGTCCACAGTGCTGATTTTTTTCCCTTTTTTTTTCTTTTCTTTTTCTCTCCTTTTTCTTTGGCAGAGGTAGGGTCTTGCTTTCCTTGGGCTGGTAATGAGCTCCTGATTTTGACAGACCCGCCTAGCCCCCCAAAATCCTTTAGTTGCAGGCACGGCCAAAGCACCGTGCCAAACACCATTTCTATCAATTTCATTCTCTCTTTCTGTCCTCCCACTCCCTGTTCTTCCATTCTATTCTTTCATCCCTTCTTTGCGCCCCCTTCTCTTTTCTTCTTTCCTTTGTCCCCGCTCACTCTTATCCTTCTCTTCTTTTTGGCCTTATATCAACAGGCCACTTAAACATCTAAGCTCAGAGATAAGGTAATTTAAAGTGAGGGAGACAGTAAGAAGGAAAACATAGGGCAAGGAGGTGAACAAGAAGAAAACATACGTGACGAGGAACCAACACAAAAATTCTGACAACATGAAAAACTAAAACAGAACAACTCCCCAGGGGAGTACCAGGAGGCAGCTACTGCAGAGGACTCCACCTATAAAGAATTAATGGAACTGACAGAAAGGGCATTTTAAAAATACAGGTGATGAAGGCAATAAAGGAAATTGATGAGAAAGTAGAAAAACAGAACCAAAAAATGGACAAAAGATATGAAGAATATAGAAAGGGTATGGCAGAGCTTCAGGAAATGAAGTAGTCAATCAGAATTTAAAGAGGCAGTAGAAAGTATCAATAACAGATTAGACCTTGGAGAAGAATCTCAGAGCTAGAAGACAAAGTTCATGACCTAACCCAGGTAGTTAAAGAGGCAAAAAAGAAGTGAGAAAAAGCAGAACAATCAAACAGAGAATTACAGGAATTTAGGAAGTGTTCAAACATATAAATTACAGGGATCCCTGAAAGGGAAGAAAATAGTCCCAAAGGAATGGAAGCTCTATTGGAAGATATAAATGAAAACTTCCCAAGTTTCACTAAAGATTCTGACACACTCCTTCCCCCTTTCAGAGAGAAACAGAACCCTGGGTCACCTCAACTCAAACAGAGCTTCTCCAAGACACATTGAAATGAACCTGTCCAAAGTCAAGATGAAAGAGAAAATTCTGCAAGCAGCCAGGAGTAAGTGCCAATTGACCTACAGAGGCAAATCTATCAGGGTGACAGAAGATTTTTCAGCTGAAACTTTCTAAGCCAAAAGAGAATGGTCATCTATTTTTTTTATTTTTGAGACAGAGTCTCACTTTGTCACCCTCAATAGAGTGCCATGGCATTATAGCTCACAGCAACCTTGAACTCTTGGGCTCAAGTGTTTCTCTTGCCTCAGCCTGATGAGTACCTGGGACTACAGGTGCCTGCCCAACTATTTTTAGATATAGGGTCTCACTCTTGCTCAGGCTGTTTTCAAACTCCTAAACTCAGGTAATCCACCCACCTCAACTTCTAGCATGTTAGGATACTTTTAACCTTAAACAAAATAATTGTCATTCCAGATTTCTGTATCTTGCTATGCTAAGCTTTAAAATTGATAGAGAAATGAAATCTTTTCCCAATATGCAAACATTGAGGAAATTTTCCACAAGACCAGCTCTATAAGAAATACTTAGACCTATTCACCACACTGACCATCAAAATCCACCACCAGTAAAGTAAATACCTAGAAACTAAAGGTCAAAACTTAGCTTCCACAATGGCGCAAGGGATAAAACTATGCAATGGACTTTCACAAAATAAAATGTACATGGCTTGAATTCCCTAACGAAGAGGCACAGGCTAGCTAATTGGATAAAAAAGCACAAGCTGTCCATATGCTATCTCCAGGAAGCACACCTATCCTTGAAGGACAAAAGACTCAAGGCTAAAAGATGGAAAACAGATTTTCAGGCAATGGAAACCAGAAGAAAGTAGGGGTTGCAATCTTATTTTCAGATACAAGTGGATTTAAAGCAACTAAAGTCAAAAAAGACAAAGATGAAATTTCATATTGATCAAGAGAAACAATACAAGAGGATATTTCAATTCTAAATATTTATGCACCTAACTTAAATGTTCCCAGATTTATAAAACAGACCTTGATTAGTCCAAGCAATGTGATATTCCATGACACCATAATAGCTAGGGACTTTAACACCCCTCTGAAAGAACTGGACAGATCCTCTAAACAGAAACAAAGATACAAATAACTTACATGTGACTCTAGAATAAATGGGTTTAACAGACATATATAGAACACAGCATCCCAAAGCTAAGGAATATACATTCTTGGCAGCTCATGGAACATACCCCAAAATAGATCAAATCCTATGTCACACATCAAACCTCAACAAAATCAAAAGAATTGAAATTATACCTTTGTATATTCTTAGACCACAAGGCAATAAAGGTGGAACTCCAACAAAAATTGTTACAATGAAAGAGAAATTATTACATTAGATACCTAAATCCAAAAAACAGAGAGCACTTCAACAAACTGATGAATCATCTTAAGAATGTAGAAAAGGAAGACCAATCCAATCCAATCCCAGACTTAGCAAAGAAAAGAAATAACCAAAATTAAATCAGAAATTAATGAAACTGAAAATAAGAGTCATTCAGAAAACTAATGAAACAAAAAGTTGGTTCTTTGAAAAAAATAATAGAATTGATAAACCTCTGGCCAAATAAACTAGAAATAGAAAAGTAAAATCTCTAGTGGCCTCAATCAGAAATGAAAAAGGAAAAAAAAAAACAGATTATCACAGATACAAGAGATTATCTCTACACACCTACAGTGGCGTGGAGGGTCAGAATGTTCAGTAGATTAGATAAGAAACTAGTCTGAAAAATGTCCAGAAAGAAATCAGAGAAATCCCTTAGCAGAGACCAGGGTATCAGTGGAGTTAGAAGGCAGTTGACAATTACCTTCCAGCTGTGGCTATCAAGCCTGTGGGCTGTAACCAGTTGCTCATTAATTCTCTATGATGGAGTTGTTTAAGATGTGATTTAATACTTTACTGTCCTTCCCACTGATAGTCTTCTTCCTTCATAAAAAGACCACCTGTTTAACTGAGTTATGAAACTGTTAACTTCTCACTTTTTTATTTTGTATGTACACGACCCCGAATCCTAATAAAAGGCTCTTGAGATTTTGGTTCAGGGTAGCACCAATCTGCCTCACTAAAGGCTGATAGGACTGTAGAAACTCTGCGTGTAAATTTCTCACACAATTCTTCACCATCTCTAGACCTCAGGTGTTCAGGAAAGTACCCATCTGGGGAATGCTCAGTCTGCCATTGTGTGGCTCCCTCCTATTCAACACCCAGGGAATAAAGGATGCTAATAAAGAGGTAGTGGGATGCCCATAATTAAAGGCTTCTTTTGTACTATATTCACTAAAAGAAAAAAACCTCATGCATGTTGCCAGGTATAAACATGAAGCTTAAAAAGTATCACAAAGACTATAATGGGTCAATATAATAGGTAAACAAAACAGGTCCACATCCAATAATTTATACAAAAATTTATACTATAAGATATTGTGGTTTATCTATAGGAAAACTGTTTATGACCACATTATCCAAGTCCAAGATAATATAAAACTTCTTTGAATACATTTCAACAACAAAAAAGTAGGGAAGCTTGGAGTTCATTAATAATAGGATTTAAGCGTACTTGACCAAAACACCTTTGGTAAAATAAACATATTCAGTTAAATTTTCTACTTTACTAATTACAGATCAATTATCTCACAACACTCCCACCACCCACACCTTACCCAGTATGGTCTCAGTGTATTTAAAATATTCCAGATATTGTGGTTTATATAAATTTGCAGCAGTCACAGACACATCAGTGCTACTATACTAACAAACAATAAGTACATACTTTAATCTTGGGGAAAACTCCAAAATACATCCCTAACTCAGTTTTTACTTTTTTAAACTATTCTCAAAATTACCTGTAGTAAATCTTGGTTTATTCAATTAAAAAATGGTTTTATAATCTAGTCAAAATGATTACAGAACACCAGGTTTTCTTTTTAAATAATTTCTATGATCTATATAAATAAAAATGGACAAAATATAAAATAATATCTTTAAGTGATAAGGAAATACTCTCTTATTTACAAATTTTATTATTTTTGCTTTTTTTTTTTAGAGACAGAGTCTCACTTTGTCACCCTCAGTAGACTGCTATAGTATCACAGCTCACAGCAACCTCCAGCTCTTGGGTTTAGGCAATTCTCTCACCTCAGCCTCCTGAGTAGCTAGGACTACAGGTACCTACCACAACACACAGCTATTTTTTTGTTGCAGTTTGGCTGGGGCCGGGTTCAAACCCGCCACCCTCAGTATATGGGGCCAGCACCCACTCACTGAGCAACAGGCACCGCCCATATTTACAAATTTAAATTGATAATCACAAACCACAGCAATGGTAAGCAAAGTGCATTTAGTACTGTGAGAGTTCTATGATAACCACGTCTTGAGTAGCCTGGTCATGCATCAGATTTCAGTCTACTTTGGTTAATATTATCTGGCAACATTTGTATGTCAAATATGTAGTGAACATAGTTATAGATCTCCTCAGCCTTTTGATGGGTTACTTGTGCATACATGGAGATTTCTTGAGGTGAGCTGAAAAATAAGACAAAATTATTATACTCAAAACATCTAATTTTTATAAAATGTAATATCTTACTTAATATCAAACAACAGCCTTTAAGAAAAACATCTCTTCCTAAGCATTAAACATGCAGTTGATGTCTTTAGCATTAGTTAAACAACACAAAAATGTACTTGTTTCCTTTATTTAAAAACATCTGCAATAATAATGATTTTAACATCTGCAATGAAGCAAATGTTTCTGTTTCCCCCAAATTTATATGTTGAAACTCTAATCCCAATGTAATGGTATTTTGAGGTGGGGTCTTTGGGAGGTAATTAGATCCAACAGGTAGACCTCTTAGCGCTCTTAGAACAAGACAGCCAATGTACTCAGCCCTACTATGAAACTAATTTATAGCTTTCACAGGAAAGCTATAACCCAATTTTAGCTCAGGAATATGGGGAGAGGGAGAGAAGGAGAGAAAGGGGAGGGTGAGTGGAAAGAGGGTGATTGGTGGGATCACGCCTATGGTTCATCCTAAAAGGGTACATGTGAATCTCTCTAAATGTAAAATATAAATTTTTTTTTTTTTTTTGAGACTGAGCCTCAAGCTATCCCCCTGGGTAGAGTGCTGTGGCATCACAGCTCATAGCAACCTCCAACTCCTGGGCTCAAGCGAGTCTCCTGCCTCCGCCTCCCAAGTAGCTGGGACCACAGGCACCCACCACAACGCCTGGCCATTTTTTGGTTGCAGCCATCATTGTTGTTTGGCAGGGCCGGGGCTGGGGATTTGAACCCGCCACCTTAGGTGTATGTGGCTGGCGCCTTAGCTGATTGAGCCACAGGCGCCAAACCCACCACCTTAGGTGTACGTGGCTGGCGCCTTAGCCAATTGAGCCACAGGCGCCGAGCCAGTTTTATCTATTTTTAACAGAGTCAGGATCTTGCTTTTCCTGAGGCTGGTCTAGAACTCAAGAGCTTAAGCAATCCACCTGCCTCGGCCTCCCAGAGTGCTAGGTTTATAGGTGTGAGCCACCATGCCTGGCCTGTTCTTTGACATGGGCTATTTGGGTGATATTTAATTTTGTCTATTACATGTATGTTTTATGTAACTTTTTAAAAAGTAGGGAAATACCCTGGGCTTCCTGGAGGCCTTCTGAGTATGAGGTGGGCTATGAGAAGAAGCAAACCACTTGGTCAGAATGTTGTTTCTTAGAAGTACCAGACACCAGCATTTTAGTGTTCGCTGTCAGGGTTACTTAATACATTTGGAAGCTTAATTTGCCCTATTTTCTTATAATTCACTTTGCTTTGTGATGAGCTCTATAAAACCAATTTTTCGGGCCTGTTCTGGAAGCTGGCAGGTCTCAGCAAGAAAAATATTGACTTGAAAAGTGATGAGCCTCATGGTATTGGCTATTGAATTGCACAGACAGGCGAGTGTGGTAGTAATGACCTTTTATTGAGTGTGCTCTGCAGCCTGGCACTGGGCTAAATAATCTTAGAACATAAAAACAAATAAGGACATTCTTATTTAGTGAGCTCTCTTAATCACAACTCTGTGTTAAGTACAATCATTTTTGCCTTTTAATAGATGTTAAAATGAGATATGGAGGGATTAGGTAACTTGTATGCATGCTGTTATGAAGCTGGGAAGTGAGGGTGCCAGATTCTACATCTGTATTCCTTTTTATTTGGAGACGAAGTCTTTTTCTGTTGCCCAGGCTAGACTGCTGTGGCCTCAGGCTAGCTCACAGCAACCTCAAACTCCTGGGTTCAAGCCATCCTCTTGCTTTAGCCTCTTGCATAGCTGGGACTACAGGCACTTGCCACAGCACCCTGCTAATTTTTCTATTTTTGGCAGAGATGGGGGTCTTGCTTTGCTCAGGCTGATCTTGAACTCCTCCTGAGCTCAAGCAATTCTCCTGCCTTGGCCTCCCAGAGTGCTAGGATTATAGGCCTGAACCATCACGCCCGGCCTATATCTGTATTTTTAACCTCTGTATTATGCTAAAGGAATCAGATTGTCATTAAAACTTTAGTTAACTCAGGCCAGGGGGCATATGCAGACACAGACTGAGTGAAAGCTAGCTGGCAAAAACTGGTTTTCAGATTTGAAAGCTGAATTTCCCCTTGGTTGCAAATATCTTGAAAGAAAGTTGCTAGGTTTTTCTGTTTTTTGAATGCCAGTGTGTGAATTTGAACTGCCCATTCTTTCTGTAGTATTATCTGTCAGCAGTTTCATTTTGTCTCATTATTGAGGTGTTATTTGCCTTTTAGCTTGTACCTTAAAACAGATCTTAATTAAAATCTCATTGAAAAGTAGTAGCAAAAGAAAAAAAGGGAGAGAGAGAGAAAGAGAAACGGTCTGATGGAAAATCTCCTGTTTTGATGACAAGACGTGTAATCATGCCTGGTGGGGTTGAGGTAGGGCTTTCTGTTTTCATTGATGCCTGGGTCAGACTGAAAAATACAACCGAAGAAGGTACTTCATGGGAAAGCACTGAGTTTGATGGCTCTGTACAGCCCTGATAAATGTGATAGTGAATTAGTTTTGCCTAAGATCTTCTTTTCCTCTTTCAAGCTATTGGGAAAAAATATATATGTTTTAATATAAATATAAGTGCTATAAAATAAATATAAATGCTCAAAGCTTTGCTGAGGTGGCCAGAATAGTTTAAAATGACAGATTTTATCACAGCATAAGGCAGAGAGGAAGGGATGCCTTTTTGGTGTAGAAGTTTATTGGTTATTTCTATTTTTTACAACCTAATAGGCCAAATGGATGAAGAAGGAGGGAAAAATGTTTTGTATGTAATGATTTGCTGTAGCTTTACTATATAGGCCCAATATACTTTATAAAATGCTTTGTGGGGCATCCTGGGGGGTTTGAACTTAATGAAGATAGTTATAATGTTAGTAAACATTAAGAGTAATTACTGTGTGTCAGGTTCCATTCAGAGTGCTTTACATGTGTTATTGAATTTCATCCTTATAATTACCCTAATAAGTGTACAGACTTTGATTGTCCCCAGTTTATAGATGAGGAAAGTAAACCACAGAGAGGTTAAGTAACTTCTTCAAGATTGCATAGCCAGTAAGTAGCAATTTAACTATGAACCTATGTTTAAAGATTGAGTCTCCTGGCTCAGAGCTCATAGCTTGTGAGTACAGTGCCGGCCACATACACTGAAGTTGGTGGGTTCGCACCTGGCCCAGGCCTGCTAAACACCAATGACAACTGCAACCAAAAAATAGCTGAGCTGGTCATTGTGGCGGGCGCCTATAGTCCCAGCTACTTAGGAGGCCAAGGCAAGAGAATTGCTTAAGCCCAAGAGTCTGAAGTTGCTGTGAGCTGTGGTGCCACGGCCCTCTACCCAGGGTGACAGCCTAAGACTCTGTCTTAAAAAAAAAAAAAGAGGGCAGCACCTGTGGCTCAGTGAGTAGGGTGCCGGCCCCATATACTGAGGGTGATGGGTTCTAAACCTGGCCCCGGCTGAACTGCAACCAAAAAATAACAACTTATACAACGTCTGATAACCAGTAAGTGGCAGAGCTGGGGCTTCCACCCTGGCAGTTAGGCTCTAGAGTCCAGCCCATCTGTCACTTCAGTAGATCCTCCTTGGTGTGGAATGAGTAGAGCGCTGCTCGACTGATTAAATCCCAGACTGATTAAATTCCAACTGCCAGGGTGGAAGCCCCAGCCCTGCCACTTACTGGTTATGGGACGTTGTACAAGTTGTTAACCAAATTGAGTCTCAGTTTCCTGATCGTAAAATGGAAGAGATGAAGTTAATCATAAACATCCTGGAACAGGTGAAGCTCCTTTGGCCTCAGCAGAGATGGACATAGGTCATCAGAGCAGAAGGACCTTTAGGTAATAGGCCTTCTTTATTTGTACCCTGACTTCACAGAAATGACCTTAAAGTTCTAAATCAGAGGGAAGGTGTAGAGTTCTTGGTGGCAGATGGATGAAAAGTTATAAAAGGCCTCCTTTAGATACGTGGCAGGGGAGGGGCAGAGCGCGTCAAAGCACATAGACTGAGCCCCAGTTAGAGTCGTAGGGGCCTGCTTGTTCCAGCTCTGTGGGTTTGGCTGGGCCTTCAGTGAAAGCCTTTCTTTCCTCCCCCTGCTTGTGGTGGAGGGTGACGGAGGCAGGGGCAGCAAGTGTTAGAGGTTGCTTTGACAGAACTCGTATTTCCTCCCCTCCCTTGCTCCTTGGCGTACTGTGTAGTTGTAGGGAGGGTGGGGCATGCTGCTGCCCAACACGGGCTGTGTAGGACCCTTACGCCTCCTGATTAGCAGTTACCTTGGATTATTATTTATTGGCACCTTATCTATCCTGTGACCTATCTAATGTAAGAAAAGTGGAGAGTTTAAAATCTAAACTCTTGCTACTATAGGTCTCAGCCTTACTTAGTTGTTATAAAAACCATTCTGGGCTTGGTGCCTATAGCTCAAGCGGCCAGGGTACTGGCCACATCCACTGGAGCTGGCGGTTTCGAATCCAGCCCAAGCCTCTGAACAACAATGGCAATTGCAACCAAGAAATAGCTGGGTGTTGTGACGGGTGCCTGTAGTTCCAGCTACTTGGGAGGCTGAGGCAAGAGAATCGCTTAAGCCCAAGAGTTGGAGGTTGCTGTGAGCTGTGACTCCCCAGCACTCTACTGAGGGCGACACCTTGAGACTCTGTCTCAAAAAAAAAAAAAAAAAAAGAAAGAAACAAAAAACCCATTCCGCACTTGCATTAAAACATTAACGTTATTGAGTGTCTGCTTTCCAGCCTGGAGTGATTCATTTGTTATTCTACTTCTGCTTTCATCTGTGGTCATTTGTGGTAATTTATGCTTTTCTTTTTGATACAAAAAAAGTATAAAAATAAAAACTCGAAAAGGCAAATAAAAAAACCCAACCTGTTCTACACATCTTTAAAAAATATTAGCTGCTGCTGCCTCTGAGGCTTGCCAGCATTAGGCAGGGCTTCGTTTCCAGGAGCCTTAATGAGAAAAAGAGGCACGCACGGAGAATTCGGGGAAATCGGGTTGGCTGGAAGGGCCGGAGTTGTCTGCACTCCACCGGCCCCTGGTGCCAGGTCAGAGGGGTGCTGCTAAGGTGAACGCTGCAGAAACGCTGCTGGCCACAGGGCCAGCCGGCTGTCAATGGCACAGCTAGTTTCTTTACTCCACTGTGTTGATTCAGCGCCCAGATGCATCCTTTTGGAAGCTTGCCCACAACTCGAGCACTGTACATTTCTATTAAGGAACATTTGATTTCTTCTCTATTAAAGGTGCCTGAGATTCCAGGTAGAATCCACAGGAAAGTTGAGGCGTTTTTAGTCTGAGCTGTCTTTCTCCTGAGAAAGCTCTGAACTCTTTGTGACTATGAGACAGCAAGCCCAGATACCAGCTGGTTAATACTTGGTCTGGAATGGGACAGGCTGGCAGCCTCTGGGAGAGTCTGAGCTGATCATATCATATTGTATTTCTAATCTTCAAAAAGCTTTTACACCAAGTCTTTCATTTGATCCTCACAGCAGTCTCTGGGTGTTATTTTCTTCATTTCTAGAGTGAGAGTAATGGGGCTTAGAGAGAGTAAGCAACTTAGAAGGATGAGTCAACTCTTGCCTGAACTGGAACTCAAATACACTTTTGCAGATTGCACCAACAAATCTTAGGGTCTTTTTGGCACAGTGCACCCTAGAGCCCCTCTTTTTTTAATTTTTTATTTTATTAAATCATAGCTGTGTACATTAATGCAGTCACAGGGTACAGTGTGCTGGTTTTATATACAATTTGAAATACTTTTATCAAACTGGTTAACACAGCTTTCACGGCATCCTCTTAGTTATTGTGTTAAGACATTTATATTCTACATTTAGAAAGATTCACATGTACCCTTGTAAGATGAACCATAGGTGTGGTCCCACCAATCACCCTTTGTCCACCCATCCTCCCCCCTCCCCTCCCCTCCCTCTCCCCTTACCCAATATTCTTGGGTTATAATTGGGTTATAGCTTTCCTAAGAAAGCTATAAATTATTTTCATAGTAGGGCTGAGTACATTGGATACTTTTCTTCCATTCTTGAGATACTTTGCTAAGAAGAATATGTTCTAGCTCCATCCATGTAAACATGAAGGAGTTAAAGTCTCCATCTTTCTTTAAGGCTGCGTGATATTCCATGGTGTACATATAACATAATTTATTAATCCATTCGTTGGTCAGTGGGCACTTGGGCTTCTTCCATGATTCAGCGGGCTGCAATAAACATTTTGGTACAAATATCTTTGTTGTAGTGTGATTTTTGGTCTTCTGGATATATACCTAGGAGAGGAATTGCAGGATCAAATGGCAGGTCTATTTTTAGTTCTAAGTGTTCTCCAAACATCTTTCCAACTGGAATGTATTAGTTTGCATTTCCACCAGCAGTGTAGAAGTGTTCCCTTTTCTCCACATCCATGCCAGCTTCTCTGGTTCTGGGATTTTGTGATGTGGGCTAATCCTACTGGAGTTAGATGATATCTCAAAGTAGTTTTGATTTGCATTTCTCTGATGATTAAGGATGATGAGCATTTTTTCATATGTCTATGGGCTGTGTGCCTATCTTCTTCAGAGAAGTTTCTCTTCAAGTGCCTTGCCCAACCTGAGATGGGATCACTTGTTCTTTTCTTGTTAATATGTTTGAGTTCTCTGTGGATTCTGGTTATTAAACCTCTGTCAGAGACATAACCACAAATATCTTCTCCCATTCTGAGGGCTATCTGCTCGCTTTACTTACTGTGTTCTTGGCTGTGCAGAAGCTTTTTAGTTTGATCAGATCCCGGTAGTGTATTTTTGATGTTGCTTCAATTGCCCTAGGGGTCCTCCTCATAAAATTTTTACCCAGGCTGATTTCTTCAAATGTTTTCCCTTCATTTTCTTCTGGTATTTTTATAGTTTCATGTCTTAAGTTTAAATCTTTAATCCAGTGAGAGTCTATCTTAGTTAATGGTGAAAGGTGTGGGTCCAGTGTCAGTCTTCTACAGGTCACCAGCCAGTTGGCCCAGCTCCATTTGTTAAATAGGGAATCTTTCCCCTACTCAATGTTTTTAATTGGTTTGTCAAAGATCAGATAATGTTAAGTAGCTGGGTTCATCTTTTAGTTCTCTATTCTGTTCCATACATCTACCTCTGTGTATTTGTGCCAGTACCATGGTGTTTTGATCACTATCAATATATGGTATAGTCTGAGGTCTGGTAGCATGATCCCTCCTGCTTTGTTTTTATTTCTGAGTAATGTCTTGGCTATTTGAGGTTTTTTCTGATTCCATATAAAAGAAAGTATTATTTTTTCAAGATCTTTAAAGTATGACAGTGGGGCTTTAATAGGGATTTCATTAAATTTATATATTAATTTGGTTGTATGGACATTTTAACAATGTTGATTCTTCCCAGCCATGAGCATGATGTGTTTTTCCATTTGTTAACATTTTCAGCCATTTTTTTTTTTTTAGAGGTTCATAGTTCTCTTTATAGAGATCTTTCACATCCTTTGTTAGGTAAACTCCCAAATATTTCATCTTCTTTGGCACTACTGTGAACAGAATAGAGTCCTTGACTATTTTTTCAGCTTGACTATTGTTGGTATATATAGAGGCTACTGATCTATGAGTATTGATTTTGTAGCCTGAGACACTGCTGTATTCCTTGATCACTTCTAAGAGTTTTGTAGTAGAATCCCTGGTATCTTCCAGATATACAATCATATCATCTGCAAAGAGGAAAAATTTGGTCTCTTCTGACCCTATATGAATAACCTTGATCAAAAAACCAATGTTTTGATTTATTGATTTGTTCTATAATCCTTTTATTTTCAATTTCATTTAATTCTGCTCTAATTTTGGTTATTTCTTTTCTTCTGCTGGGTTTGGGATTGGAATGCTCTTCCTTTTCCAGTTGCTTGAGATGTCCTATTAAGTTGTTAACTTTCTCTCTTTCCGTTCTCTTGAAGAAGGCTTACAGTGCTATAAATTTCCCTCTTAGGACTGCCTTAGTGGTATCCCACAGGTTCTGATAATTTGTGTCTTCATTATTGTTTTGTTCCAGAAATTTGGCAATTTCCTTCTTAATCTCATCTCTGACCCACCTATCATTCAGCATAAGGATATTTAGCTTCCATGTTTTTGTATGAGTCTGCAGATTCCTGTTGTTACTGAGTTCAACTTTTATTCCATGATGGTCTGAGAAGATGCAAGGAATAATTTCTATTCTTTTAAATTTGAAGACGTTAGACTTGTGACCTAAGATGTGATTGATTTTGGAGTATGTTCCATGTGTTGATGAGAAAAATGTGTATTCAGTTTTGTTAGGATGAAATGTTCTGTAGATATCTGTTAACTCTAAATGTTGGATGGTTAAGTTTAAATTTAAAATTTTTTTTGTTCAGCTTCTTATTGGAGGATCTATGCAACACTGCCAAAGGAGTGTTAAAATCTCTGACTATGATGGACCTGGAATTAATGAAGTTGCTCATGTCTGTTAGAGTGTCTCTTATACATTGAGGTGCATTCTGGTTGGGTGCATAAATATTAATAATTGAAATCTCATCATATTGAGTATTACCCTTAACAAACATAAAGTAACCATCCTTATCCTTGCTTACTTTTGTTGGTTTAAAGCCTATCGCATCTGCGAATAAAATTGCCAGACCTGCAAGACCTGCTTTATTCTTGTTTCCATTTGCTTGGAATATAGATGACCATCCCTTCACCTTGAGTCTATATTTATCTTTTAAGGTAAGATGAGACTCTTGTATGCATCAGATATCTGTCCTGAGTTTTTGTATCCAGTCAGCCAACCTATGCCTCTTTAGAGGATAATTTAAGCCATTCACATTAACTGAGAATATTGATAAGCCTGGACAAATTTTGGGTATTGAGTTTTTCGAAAGTCCAGTGGTCTTTTTTAATCTTTTAGCCACTGTGAAGTTGGAATTTGATCAAAAGTTTCTGAGTTAGTTTACTTATGTGGTGGAGGATTGCAGTGGTCATTATGGAGGATAGGTCTGAGATATTCTGGAGCACTAGTTTAGTTATGGCAAATTTCTTCAACGCATGGATCTCATTAAAGTATTTAATTTCTCCATCATAAATGAAACTCAGTTTAGCTGGATACAGGATCCTGGGTTGAAAGTTGTTTTGTTTTAGGAGATCAAAAGTCGATAACCACCCTCTTCTAGCCTGAAAGGTTTCAGCAGAGAGATCTGCATTCATTCTAATGTTCTTTCCCTTGTAGGTTATGATTTTTCTTATGTCTGGCTGCTTCTAGAATTTTCTCTTTCAGATTAACTTTAGTGAAGTTAATTATGATGTACCTAGGGGATGTCTTATTCAGGTTGAGTCATACTGGGGTTCTGAAACTGTCTGCTATCTAAATTTCACAGTCTCTTGGCATATCTGGAAATTTCTCTTTTGTGATTTCATGAAGAAGAGTCTCTGTGTTTTGTGAAACAAGTTTGTAGCCTTTAGGGAATCCTATGAGGCGAATATTAGTTTTCTTTGAATTATCTCAGAGCTATCTGAGAAAACGACCCATTTTTGCTCTCCATTTCTCTTCATCTTTGAGCACTTGGGTGTGTTCAAAATCTTTTTCTTCAATGTTAGAGTTCCTTTCTTTTGCCTGCTCCATTTTGTTACTGAGGGATTCTACCATATTTTTCAGATCTTTGAAGGCTGCAAGCTCTTGCCTCAATGTGACAAAGTCTTTGGTCATTTTATCTTTGAAATCATTGAATTCTTGAGATATCTTTTGAATAATTCCTTGAAATTCTAATTCCCTCCTTTCCTCCATTCTGTTGATCTTATTTGATATCCAGATTCTGAACTTGATTTCTGACATCTTAGCCATCAGTTTATGGATGGGATCTTCAGTTGCATCTGCCATATCCTTCCTTCGTGGGGTTGGTCTACTCTCGTTATTCATGTTACTGGAGTTTTTCCTCTGATTCGGCCTCATGCTTAATTTACACCATTTGGCTAGGTCATCAGGTAAGGAGAAGTTCGGTTGGGGGCTCAAAGAGTAGTGATTAACTAGCACTTTGCCCAAAGCCTGGGACTGGTGTCTGTACCTTTTCTCCTAGAGCTTTACCAAGGACCTGTATAGTGCTACAGTCTGGGAAACTGGGGGCCTGCTTGGTGTGGTGGGGCTAAGTGGCTCTGTCTTGTTTTCAGCTGGTCTCTGTTCTACCCTAGTAAATCAGTTACTCTGGGATAAAGTCTCAGCTGTGGAGAAATACCAGCAATTAAGTCACCCTGCCCCACACAGGCAACAACTGGGAAAGGAAAATCACACCTTCCTACAACCACAAACCCAGGATACCACTTTGGATAGTACTCAGGTGATTGGCCCAGTTCAAGAGGTCCAAATCAATTGTCCCAGTCAGCATTGGTCTCAGGTGGGGTAGTTCAAAATGTCTCTGGGAACCGGATAGCAGGGGTCTGCTGGCAGCTCAGGTATGACTCGCTTGCTCTGGTGCTGCCTGAGGTCAGAGGGACCAACCCAGCAAATAAATTAGTCTGGGAAGGTTGATGCCTCCTTCCCCACCTTGCACCTCTGTCACACCCAGTCACTGGTAAGCCCACAGGGCTATGACCCAGTCCCCCCCAATGAGCAGATGCCCCAGGGGTTTGTGCCTGCCTGAGTCAGAGGGAGAGCTATGTCTCCTCAGTTAGGCTGGTGTTCTTGGCCACTATCCAGCAGGGGGAGGTGATGCCTGACAACCTCAGGTGCTTAATGGAGGCTGGGGCTGTTCACTCAGTTCCAGCCCCACCCCTGATTGATGTTGCTGGCAAAACAGCACACCTTTGCAGAGTTTGTTTCTGTCCCAGCTATATTCCCCAATGGATCAGATGCTGCTTGAGGTGACAGAAACCATGATGCAGTTCCGGGCAGCGGCAAGCAGTTAGAACTCACACTGAGCTGTCAGTTCCAGTCTCTGCCCACCTGCCTTTGTCTCAGCTATGATCCCCTGAGGGCCAGGTGCATCTTAGCCTCAGTAAAGGAGTCCTCTGGTGCAGGCCTGCCCTGGGAGTCTGCTGGCTCTGTGCGTGTATTCTACTCCCAGTGCTCCACCCAGACCACTGCGGCCTCTGTCCTACCCTTTACTCACTGGGCTGGCACTTCCGATCTTTCAACCAGTGGCTGGCTGTCACCAGAGAAGGTACCTGGCTTCCTGTGGTTGCCCAGAGAGACAGGTCATGTCTGTCCAGAATAGCCCCAGGGGCATGAGCCTTATTGTTCCCACTGCTGCTGCTATTGTGCGCCTGGGGGCACTGCCGCCACTCCTATATGGTTCCCTCACAGTTGACCATCCTCTCCTTACTCCTGTGGTGCAGAATCAGCACAGATGGGCAAGAGCCCTTCTCTTGTCCACACCTCTTGAGAAAATGCCCAAGAATCTGGACTACATGGGGGGCAGGCTTCCAGACCTCAGGGTGAGAGTGGAGGGATTTCAGAATTGCAGGTAGAGAATATATACAGTTTCATACAGTTTTATGCCTGGCAGGAGAGTGCCATGGCACCCTAATAAGGGTAGGAAGTCCAGCTTTTAGAGGGTTTCTCCCGTGGGATAGAATGGGAAGACGTTTGAACTCTGCTAGCTTGTTTGTATGCAGTTTACTGCAAGCCCTTCTCATGGGGGAGGGGACTCCCATCCACTTGGTGATGGATTTAATACATTCTGTTTGTATCTTTGGGGTCACAGCTCACCACAGCAGGGTTGATGTTCTTCAACTTTTTCTCTTGGCTCAGCTCCAAACCATCCACTTACTTGCTAAACTTCTGTCTTTTAACTCTCCTTCTGGATGGGAACCTCTGTGGAAAGCTGGCTGCAGTCCACCATCTTGCATCCCCCCTCCTTTTCTTTTTCTTTTTTTATTTTTATTTTTATTTTTATAGATCATAATTGTGCACATTAATTCTATCATAGGATACAGTGTGTTGCTTCCATATGCAGTTTGGAAAACTCTCATCCAACTGGCTAACATAGCCATCATGTCTTTCTCATAATTGTTG